>CAJHQQ010003327.1:0-46094 GCA_905132885.1 Moricandia moricandioides
AATCAAGAAGAAATTGCCAAATCTCCAAACAGGGTAATCTGGAGTCACTTCGGTTAAAAGTGGGATAACTTCTTCATCATAACTCCTATGATCTTGCTTCAACTTCAGGGTGATTATAAACTGATTTATGAGTCCATATCAAGCTTCTTACATCGTGGTTCATTTTGTTTTATTAGTATCAAGAAGAAATTACCAAATCTCCAAATAAGGCAAACTGGAATCACTTCGGTTAAAAGTGGGATAACTTCTTCATCATAACTCCTATGATCTTGATTCAACTTCAGGGTGATTATAAACTGATTTATGAGTCCAAATCAAGCTTCTTACATCGTGATTCATTCTGGTTTTATTAGTATCAAGAAGAAATTGCCAAATCTCCGAATAGGGCAAACTGGAATCACTTCGTTTAAAAGTGGGATAACTTCTTCATCATAACTCCAATGATATTGATTCTACTTCAGGGTGATTATCCACTGATTTATGAGTCCAAATAAAGCTTCTTACATCTTGATTCATTCTGGTTTTATTAGTATCAAGAATAAATTGCCAAATCTCCAAACAGGGTAAACTGGAGTCACTTCGGTTAAAAGTGGGATAACTTCTTCATCATAACTCCTATGATATTGATTCAACTTCAGGGTGATTCTACACTGATTTATGAGTCCAAATCAAGCTTCTTACATCTTGATTCATTCTGGTTTGATTAGAATCAAGAAGAAATTGCCAAATCTCCAAACAGGGTAAACTGGAATCACTTCGGTTAAAAGTGGGATAACTTCTTCATCATAACTCCTATGATCTTGATTCAACTTCAGGGTGATTCTACACTGATTTATGAGTCCAAATCAAGCTTCTTACATCGTGATTCATTCTGGTTTTATTAGTATCAAGAAGAAATTGCCAAATCTCCCTATAGGGCAAACTGGAATCACTTCGGTTAAAAGTGGGATAACTTCTTCATCATAACTCCAATGATATTGATTCAACTTCAGGATGATTCTATACTGATTTATGAGTCCAAATCAAGGTTCTTACATATTTATTCATTCCGGTTTGATTAGAATCAAGAAGAAATCGCCAAATGTCCAAACAGGGTAAACTGGAGTCCACTTCGGTTAAAAGTGGGATAACTTCTTCATCATAACTCCTATGATCTTGATTCAAACTTCAGGGTGATTCTACACTGATTTAATGAGTCCAAATCAAGCTTCTTACATCGTGATTCATTCTGGTTTTATTAGTATCAAGAATAAATTGCCAAATCTCCAAACAGGGCAAACTGGAATCACTTCGGTTAAAAGTGGGATAACTTCTTCATCATAACTCCAATGATATTGATTCAACTTCAGGATGATTCTACACTGATTTATGAGTCCAAATCAAGATTCTTACATCTTGATTCATTCTGGTTTGATTAGAATCAAGAAGAAATTGCCAAATCTCCAAACAGGGTAAACTGGAATCACTTCGGTTAAAAGTGGGATAACTTCTTCATCATAACTCCTATGATCTTGATTCAACTTCAGGGTGATTCTACACTGATTTATGAGTCCAAATCAAGCTTCTTACATCGTGATTCATTCTGGTTTTATTAGTATCAAGAAGAAATTGCCAAATCTCCAAACAGGGCAAACTGGAATCACTTCGGTTAAAAGTGGGATAACTTCTTCATCATAACTCCAATGATATTGATTCAACTTCAGGGATGATTCTACACTGATTTATGAGTCCAAATCAAGCTTTCTTACATCTTGATTCATTCTGGTTTGATTAGAATCAAGAAGAAATTGCCAAATCTCCAAACAGGGTAAACTGGAATCACTTCGGTTAAAAGTGGGATAACTTCTTCATCATAACTCCTATGATCTTTGATTCAACTTCAGGGTGATTCTACACTGATTTATGAGTCCAAATCAAAGCTTCTTACATCTTGATTCATTCTGGTTTTATTAGTATCAAGAAGAAATTGCCAAATCTCCAAACAGGGTAAACTGGAGTCACTTCGGTTAAAAGTGGGATAACTTCTTCATCATAACTCCTATGATCTTTGATTCAACTTCAGGGTGATTCTACACTGATTTATGAGTCCAAATCAAGCTTCTTACATCGTGATTCATTCTGGTTTTATTAGTATCAAGAAGAAATTGCCAAATCTCCAAACAGGGCAAACTGGAATCACTTCGGTTAAAAGTGGGATAACTTCTTCATCATAACTCCTATGATCTTGATTCAACTTCAGGGTGATTCTACACTGATTTATGAGTCCAAATCAAGCTTCTTACATCGTGATTCATTCTGGTTTTATTAGTATCAAGAAGAAATTGCCAAATCTCCAAACAGGGTAAACTGGAATCACTTCGGTTAAAAGTGGGATAACTTCTTCATCATAACTCCAATGATATTGATTCAACTTCAGGATGATTCTACACTGATTTATGAGTCCAAATCAAGCTTCTTACATCTTGATTCATTCTGGTTTGATTAGAATCAAGAAGAAATTGCCAAATCTCCAAACAGGGTAAACTGGAGTCACTTCGGTTAAAAGTGGGATAACTTCTTCATCATAACTCCTATGATCTTTGATTCAACTTCAGGGTGATTCTACACTGATTTATGAGTCCAAATCAAGCTTCTTACATCGTGATTCATTCTGGTTTTATTAGTATCAAGAAGAAATTGCCAAATCTCCAAACAGGGCAAACTGGAATCACTTCGGTTAAAAGTGGGATAACTTCTTCATCATAACTCCTATGATATTGATTCAACTTCAGGGTGATTCTACACTGATTTATGAGTCCAAATCAAGCTTCTTACATCTGTGATTCATTCTGGTTTTATTAGTATCAAGAAGAAATTGCCAAATCTCCAAACAGGGTAAACTGGATCACTTCGGTTAAAAGTGGGATAACTTCTTCATCATAACTCCAATGATATTGATTCAACTTCAGGATGATTCTACACTGATTTATGAGTCCAAATCAAGCTTCTTACATCTTGATTCATTCTGGTTTGATTAGAATCAAGAAGAAATTGCCAAATCTCCAAACAGGGTAAACTGGAATCACTTCGGTTAAAAGTGGGATAACTTCTTCATCATAACTCCTATGATATTGATTCAACTTCAGGGATGATTATCCACTGATTTATGAGTCCAAATAAAGCTTCTTACATCTTGATTCATTCTGGTTTGATTAGAATCAAGAAGAAATTGCCAAATCTCCAAACAGGGTAAACTGGAGTCACTTCGGTTAAAAGTGGGATAACTTCTTCATCATAACTCCTATGATCTTGATTCAACTTCAGGGTGATTATAAAGTGATTTATGAGTCCAAATCAAGCTTCTTACATCGTGGTTCATTCTTGTTTTATTAGTATCAAGAAGAAATTGCCAAATCTCCATATAGGGCAAACTGGAATCACTTCGGTTAAAAGTGGGATAACTTCTTCATCATAGCTCCTATGATATTGATTCAACTTCAGGATGATTCTGCACTGATTTATGAGTTCAAATCAAGGTTCTTACATCTTAATTCATTCTGGTTTGATTAGAATCAGAAGAAATTGCCTAAATCTCCAAACATTGGTAAACTGGAGTCACTTCGGTAAAAGTGTGATAACTTCTTCATCATAAGTCCAATGATATTGATTCAACTCCAGGGTGATTCTAGACTATTAATGGAGTCCAATCCAAGCTTCTTACATCGTGATTCATTCTTGGTTTTATTTAGTATCAAGAATAAATTGCCAAATCTCCAAACAGGGTTAATTGGGTTCACTTCGGTTAAAAGTGAGATAACTTCTTCATCATAAAGTCCAATGATATTGATTCAACTTCAGGATGATTCTACACTGATTTATGATTTCAAATCAAGATTCTTACATCTTGATTCATTCTTGTTTGATTAGAATCAAGAATAAATTGCCAAATCTCCAAAAAGGGTTAACTGGGATCACTTCGGTTAAAAAGTGGGATAACTTCTTCATCATAAGTCCAATGATATTTGATTCAAACTTCAGGATGATTCTAAACTTATTTATGAGTCCCAAATCAAGATTCTTACATCTTGATTCATTCTGGTTTGATTCGAATCAAGAAGAAGTTGCCAAATCTCCAAACAGGGTAAATTGAAATCACTTCGGTTAAAAGTGGAATAACATCTTCATCATAACTCCTATGATCTTGATTCAACTTCAGGATGATTATCCACTGATTTATGAGTCCAAATAAAGCTTCTTACATCTTGATTCATTCTGGTTTGATTATAATCAAGAAGAAATTGTCAAATCTCCAAACAGAGTAAACTGGAGTCACTTCGGTTAAAAGTGGGATAACTTCTTCATCATAACTCCTATGATCTTGATTCAACTTCAGGGTGATTATAAAGTGATTTATGAGTCCAAATCAAGCTTCTTACGTCGTTCTTCATTCTTGTTTTATTAGTATCAAGAAGAAATTGCCAAATCTCCATATAGGGCAAACTGGAATCACTTCCGTTAAAAGTGGGATAACTTCTTCATCATAGCTCCTTATGATATTGATTCAAACTTCAGGATGATTCTGCCACTGTATTTATGAGTTCAATCAAGGTTCTTACATTCTTGATTCATTCTGGTTTGATTAGAATCAAGAAGAAATTGTTAAATCTCCAAACCATGGTAAACTGGAGTCACTTCGGTTAAAAGTGGGATAACTTCTTCATCATAAGTCCAATGATATTGATTCAACTTCAGGATGATTCTACACTGATTTATGAGTAAAAATCAAGATTCTTACATCTTGATTTATTCTGGTTTGATTAGAATCAAAAATAAATTACCAAATCTCCAAACAGGGTTAACTGGGATCACTTCGGTTAAAAGTGGATAACTTCTTCATCATAAGTCCAATGATATTGATTCAACTTCAGGATGATTCTACACTGATTTATGATTCCAAATAAAGATTCTTACATCTGATTCATTTCTGGTTTGATTAGAATCAAGAAGAAATTGCCAAATCTCCAAACATGGTAAACTGGAGTCACTTCAGTTAAAAGTGGGATAACTTCTTCATCATAACTCCTATGATCTTGCTTCAACTTCAGTGTGGTTCTACACTGATTTATGAGTCCAAATCAAGCTTCTTACATAGTGATTCATTCTGGTTTTATTAGTATCAAGAAGAAATTGCCAAATCTCCAAATAGGGCAAACTGGAATCACTTCGGTTAAAAGTGGGATAACTTCTTCATCATAACTCCAATGATATTGATTCAACTTCAGGATGATTCTATACTGAGTTATGAGTCCAAATGAAGATTCTTACATCTTTATTCATTCTATTTTGATTAGAATCAAGAAGAATATGCCAAATCTCCAAACAGGGTAAACTGGAATCACTACGGTTAAAAGTGGAATAACATCTTCATTATAACTCCTATGATATTTATTCAACTTCAGGGTGATTATCCACTGATTTATGAGTCCAAATAAAGCTTCTTACATCTTGATTCATTCTGGTTTGATAAGAATCAAGAAGAAATTGTCAAATCTCCAAACAGGGTAAACTGGAGTCACTTCGTTTAAAAGTGGGATAACTTCTTCATCATAGCTCCTATGATATTGATTCAACTTCAGGATGATTCTGCACTGATTTATTAGTTCAAATCAAGGTTTTTACATCTTGATTCATTTTGGTTTGATTAGAATCAAGAAGAAATTGCTAAATCTCCAAACATGGTAAACTTGAGTCACTTTGGTTAAAAGTGGGATAACTTCTTCATCATAAGTCCAATGATATTGATTCAACTTCAGGATGATTCTACACTGATTTATGAGTCCAAATCAATATTCTTACATCTTTATTCATTCTGCTTTGATTAGAATAAAGAATAAATTGTCAAATCTCCAAACAGGTTTAACTGGGATCACTTCGGTTAAAAGTGGGATAACTTCTTCATCATAAGTCCAATGATATTGATTCAACTTCAGGATGATTCTACACTGATTTATGAGTCCACATAAAGATTCTTACATATTGATTCATTCTGGTTTGATTAGAATCAAGAAGAAATTGTCAAATCTCCAAACAGGGTAAACTGTAATCACTTCAGTTAAAAGTGGAATAACATCTTCATCATAACTCCTATGATATTGATTCAACTTCAGGGTGATTATCCACTGAACTATGATTCCAAATAAAGATTCTTACATATTGATTCATTCTGGTTTGATTAGAATCAAGAAGAAATTGCCAAATCTCCAAACAGGGTAAACTTGAATCACTTCGGTTAAAAGTGGGATAACTTCTTCATCATAACTCCTATGATCTTGCTTCAACTTCAGTGTGGATCTACACTGATTTATGAGTCCAAATCAAGCTTCTTACATCGTGATTCATTCTGGTTTTATTATTATAAAGAAGAAATTGCCAAATCACCAAATAGGGCAAACTGGAATCACTTCGGTTAAAAGTGGGATAACTTCTTCATCATTACTCCAATGATATTGATTCAACTTCAGGATTCTTCTATACTGATTTATGAGTCCAAATCAAGGTTCCTACACCGTGGTTCATTCTTGTTTTATTAGTATCAAGAAGAAATTGCCAAATCTCCAAATAAGACAAACTAGAATCACTTCGGTTAAAAGTGGCATAACTTCTTCATCATAACTCCTATGATCTTGATTCCACTTCAGGGTGATTCTAAACTGATTTATGAGTCCAAATCAAGATTTATACATGGTGATTCATTCTGGTTTTATTTGTATCAAGAAATTGCCAAATCTCCAAACAAGGTAAACTGGAATCACTTCGGTTAAAAGTAGGATAACTTCTTCATCATAACTCCAATGATATTGATTCAACTACAAGGTGATTCTACACTGATTAATGAGTCCAAATAAAGCTTCTTACATCGTGATTCATTCTGGTATTATTAGTATCAAGAATAAATGTCAAATGTCCAAACAAGGTTAATTGGGATCACTTCGGTTAAAAGTGGGATAACTTCTTCATCATAAGTCAAATGATATTGATTCAACTTCAGGATGATTCTACACTGATTTATGAGTCCAAATCATGATTCTTACATCTTGATTCATTCTTGTTTGATTAGAATCAAGAAGAAATTGCCAAATCTCCAAAAAGGGTAAACTGGAATCACTTCAGTTAAAAGTGGAATAACATCTTCATCATAACTCCTATGATATTGATTCAACTTCAGGGTGATTATCCACTGGTTTATGAGTACAAATAAATCTTCTAACATCTTGATTCATTTTGGTTTGATTAGAATCAAGAAGAAATTACCAAATCTCCAAACAAGGTAAACTGGAGTCACTTCGGTTAAAAGTGGGATAACTTCTTCATCATAACTCCTATGATCTTGATTCAACTTCAGGGTGATTATAAACTGATTTATGAGTCCAAATAAAGCTTCTTACATCGTGGTTCGTTCTTGTTTTATTAGTATCAAGAATAAATTTCCAAATCTCCATATAAGACAAACTAGAATCACTTCGGTTAAAAGTGGCATAACTTCTTCATCTTAACTCCTATGATCTTGATTCAACTTCAGGGTGATTCTAAACATATTTATGAGTCCAAATCAAGATTTATAGATGGTGATTCATTCTGGTTTTATTTGTATCAAGAAATTGCCAAATCTCCAAACAAGGAAACTGGTATCACTTCGGTTAAAAGTATGATAATTTCTTCATCATAACTCCAATGATATTGATTCAACTACAAGGTGATTCTACACTGATTAATGAGTCCAAATAAAGCTTCTTACATCGTGATTCATTCTGGTATTATTAGTATCAAGAATAAATGTCAAATGTCCAAACAAGGTTAATTGGGATCACTTCGGTTAAAAGTGGGATAACTTCTTCATCATAAGTCAAATGATATTGATTCAACTTCAGGATGATTCTACACTGATTTATGAGTCCAAATCATGATTCTTACATCTTGATTCATTCTTGTTTGATTAGAATCAAGAAGAAATTGCCAAATCTCCAAAAAGGGTAAACTGGAATCACTTCAGTTAAAAGTGGAATAACATCTTCATCATAACTCCTATGATATTGATTCAACTTCAGGGTGATTATCCACTGGTTTATGAGTACAAATAAATCTTCTAACATCTTGATTCATTTTGGTTTGATTAGAATCAAGAAGAAATTACCAAATCTCCAAACATGGTAAACTAGAGTCACTTCGGTTAAAAGTGGGATAACTTCTTCATCATAACTCCTATGATCTTGCTTCAACTTCAGGGTGGTTCTAACATGATTTATTAGTCCAAATCAAGCTTCTTACATCGTGATTCATTCTGGTTTTATTAGTATCAAGAAGAAATTGCCAAATCTCCAAACAGGGCAAACTGGAATCACTTCGGTTAAAAGTGGGATAACTTCTTCATCATAACTCCAATGATATTAATTCAACTTCAGGATGATTCTATACTGATTTATGAGTCCAAATCAAGGTTCTTACATCTTGATTCATTCCGGTTTGATTAGAATCAAGAATAAATTGCCAAATCTCCAAACAGGTAAACTGGAGTCACTTCGGTTTAAAGTGGGATAACTTCTTCATCATAACTCCTATGATCTTGATTCAACTTCAGGATGATTATCCACTGATTTATGAGTCCAAATAAATATTCTTACATCTTGATTCATTCTGGTTTGATTAGAATCAAGAAGAAATTGCCAAATCTCCAAACATGGTAAACTGGAGTCACTTCGGTTAAAAGTGGGATAACTTCTTCATCATAACACCTATGATCTTGATTCAACTTCAGGGTGATTATAAACTGATGTATCAAGCTTCTTACATCGTGGTTCATTCTTTTTTTATTAGTATCAAGAAGATATTGCCAAATTTCCAAATAGGCCAAACTGGAATCACTTCGGTTAAAAGTGGAATAACTTCTTCATCATAACTCCTATGATCTTGATTCAAATTCAGGGTGATTCTATACTTATTAATGAGTCCAAATCATGATTATTACATCTTGATTCATTCTGGTTTGATTAGAATCAAGAAGAAATTGCCAAATCTCCAAACAGGGTAAACTGGAATCACTTCGGTTTAAAGTGGGATAACTTCTTCATCATAACTCCGATGATATTGATTCAACTTCAGGATGATTCAATACTGATTTATGAGTCCAAATCAAGGTTCTTACATCTTGATTCATTCTGGTTTGATTAGAATCAAGAAGAAATTGCCAAATCTCCAAACAGGGTAAACTGGAGTCAATTCGGTTAAAAGTGGGATAACTTCTTCATCATAACTCCTATGATCTTGATTCAAATTCAGGGTGATTCTTTTCTGATTAATGAGTCCAAATAAATCTTCTTACATCTTTATTCATTCTGGTTTTATTAATATCAAGAATAAATTGCCAAATCTCCAAACAGGGCAAATTGGAATCACTTCGGTTAAAAGTGGGATAACATCTTCATCATAACTCCTATGATATTGATTCAACTTCAGGATTATTCTGCACTGATTTATGAGTTCAAATCAAGGTTCTTACATCTTGATTCATTCTGGTTTGATTAGAATCAAGAAGAAATTGCTAAATCTCCAAACATGGTAAACTCGAGTCACTTCAGTTAAAAGTGGGATAACTTCTTCATCATAACTCCTATGATCATGCTTCAACTTCAGGTTGATTATAAACTTATTTATGAATCCATATCAAGCTTCTTACATCGTGGTTCATTCTTGTTTTATTAGTATCAAGAAGAAATTGCCAAATCTCCAAATAAGGCAAACTGGAATCACTTCGGTTAAAAGTGGGATAACTTCTTCATCATAACTCCTATGACCTTGATTCAACTTCAGGGTGATTCTAAACTGATTTATGATTCCAAATCAAGCTTCTTACAACGTGATTAATTCTGGTTTTATTAGTATCAAGAAGAAATTGTCAAATCTCTAAATAGGGCAAACTGGAATCACTTCGGTTAAAAGTGGGATAACTTCTTCATCATAACTCCTATGATCTTGATTCAACTTCAGGGTGATTCTATACTGATTAATGAGTCCAAATCAATCTTATTACATCGTGATTCATTCTGGTTTCATTAATATCAAGAATAAATTGCCAAATCTCCAAACAGGGTTAATTGAGATCACTTCGGTTAAAAAAGGGATAACTTCTTCATCATAAGTCCAATGATATTGATTGAAATTCAGGATGATTCTACACTGATTTATGAGTCTAAATCAAGATTCTTACATCTTGATTCATTCTGTTTGTTTAGAATCAACAAGAAGAAATTGCAAACTCTCCAAACAGGACAAACTGGAATCACTTCGGTTAAAAGTGGGATAACTTCTTCATCATAACTCCTATGATCTTGATTCAACTTCAGGGTGATTCTACACTGATTTATGAGTCCAAATCAATCTTCTTACATCGTGATTCATTCTGGTTTTATTAGTATCTAGAAGAAATTGCCAAATCTCCAAACAGGGTAAATTGGATTCACTTCGGTTAAATGTGGGATAACTTCTTCATCATAACTCCTATGATATTGATTCAACTTCAGGGTGATTCTACACTACATTATGAGTCTAAATCAAGCTTCTTACATCGTTATTCATTCTGGTTTTATTATTATCAAGAAGAAATTGCGAAATCTCCAAACATGGTAACTGGATTCACTTCGGTTAAAAGTGGGATAACTTCTTCATCATAACTCCTATGATATTGATTCAAATTCTGGGTGATTATCCACTGATTTATGAGTCCAAATAAATCTTCTTACATCTTGATTCATTATGGTTTGATTAGAATCAAGAAGAAATTGCCAAGTCTCCAAACAGGGCAAACTGGAATAAATTCAGTTAAAAGTGGGATAACTTCTTCATCATAACTCCTATGATCTTGATTCAACTTCAAGGTGATTCTACACTGATTTATGAGTCCAAATCATTATTCTTACATCGTGATTCGTTCTAGTTTTATTAGTATCAAGAAGAAATTGCTAAATCTCCCTATAGGACAAACTGGAATCACTTAGGTTAAAAGTGGGATAACTTCTTCATCATAACTCCAATGATATTGATTCAACTTCAGGATGATTCTACACTGATTTATGAGTCCAAATCAAGCTTCTTACATCTTGATTCATTCTGGTTTTAATAGAATCAAGAAGAAATTGTCAAATCTCCAAACAGGGTAACCTGGATTCACTTCGGTTAAAAGTGGGATAACTTCTTCATGATAAATCCTATGATCTTTATTCAACTTCAGGGTGATTCTACACTGATTTATGAGTCCAAATCAACCTTCTTACATCGTGATTCATTCTGGTTTTATTAGTATCAAGAAGAAATTGCCAAATCTCCAAACATGACAAAATGGAATCACTTCGGTTAAAAGTGGGATAACTTCTTCATCATAACTCCTATGATCTTGATTGAACTTCAGGGTGAATCTACACTAATTTATGAGTCAAAATCAATCTTCTTACATCGTGATTCATTCTTGTTTTATTAGTATCAAGAAGAAATTGCCAAATCTCCAAACAGGGTAAACTGGATTCACTTCGGTTAAAAGTGGGATAATTTCTTCATCATAACTCCTATGATATTGATTCAAATTCAGGGTGCTTATCCACTGATTTATGAGTCCAAATAAAGCTTCTTACATCTTGATTTATTATGGTTTGATTAGAATCAAGAAGAAATTGCCAACTCTCCAAACAGGGCAAACTGGAATCACTTCGGTTAAAAGTTGGATAACTTCTTCATCATAATTCCTATGATCTTTATTCAACTTCAGGGTGATTATACACTGATTTATGAGTCCAAATCAAGATTCTTACATCTTGATTCATTCTAGTTTTATTAGTATCAAGAAGAAATTGCCAAATCTCCCTAAAGGGCAAACTGGAATCACTTCAGTTAAAAGTGGGATAACTTCTTCATCATAACTTCAATGATATTGATTCAACTTCAGGATGATTCTATACTGATTTATGATTCCAAATCAAGGTTCTTACATCTTGATTTATTCTGGTTTGATTAGAATCAAGAAGAAATTGTCAAATCTCCAAACAGGGAAACTGGAATCACTTCGGTTAAAAGTGGGATAACTTCTTCATCATAACTCCTATGATCTTGTTTCAAATTCAGGGTGATTCTACACTTATTAATTAGTCCAAATCAAGCTTCTTACATCGTGATTCATTTTGGTTTTATTAGTATCAAGAATAAATTGCCAAATCTCCAAACATGGCAAACTGGAATAACTTCGGTTAAAAGTGGGATAACTTCTTCATCATAAGTCCAATGATATTGATTCAACTTCAGGATGATTCTACACTGATTTATGAGTCAAAATCAAGATTCTTACATATTGATTCATTCTGGTTTGATTAGAATCAAGAAGAAATTGCCAAATCTCCAAACATGGTAAACTAGAATCACTTCGGTTAAAAGTGGGATAACTTCTTTGTCATAACTTCTATGATCTTGATTCAACTTCAGGGTGATTCTAATTTGATTAATGAGTCCAAATCAATATTTTTACATGGTTATTCATTCTGGTTTTATTAGTATCAAGAAGAAATTGCCAACTCTCCAAACAAGGCAAACTTGAATCACTTCGGTTAAAAGTGGGATAACTTCTTCATCATAACTCCTATGATCTTGATTCAACTTCAGGGTGATTCTACACTGATTTATGAGTCCAAATCAAGCTTCTTACATCGTGATTCATTCTCTTTTTATTAGTATCAAGAATAAATTGCCAACTCTCCAAACAGGGCAAACTGGAATCACTTCGGTTAAAAGTGGGATAACTTCTTCATCATAACTCCAATGATATTGATTCAACTTCAGGGTGAATATCCACTGATTTATGAGTCCAAATAAAGCTTCTTACATCTTGATTCATTCTGGTTTGATTAGAATCAAGAAGAAATTGCCAAATCTCTAAACAGGGTAAACTGGAGTCACTTCGGTTAAAAGTGGGATAACTTCTTCATCATAACTCCTATTATCTTGATTCAAATTCAGGGTGATTCTAAACTGATTTATGAGTCTAAATCAAGATTCTTACATCGTGATTCATTCTGTTTTGATTAGAATCAAGAAGAAATTTCCAAATCTCTAAACAGGGTAAACTGGAGTCACTTCGGTTAAAAGTGGGATAACTTCTTCATTGATGTAACCCTGCCTAGCTGTGCAATCAATCAAAACTACCCGAGTTGGACCTTGAAGAAGCTTGTGATGGAGAAAGACCAACCAGATCTCAAAGGGGAGTTTGGATATTTCCTCCCTCCATCAACTAACCAAGAGGAGTATTCTAGTCAAGCCAAAACCAGTCCAGTTTGTGGGGTTACAAGAGATGATCAAAGAATTGACTTTCTCGGTCATATCGGTTCATGGAGGCCACCTGATGATCTATTGAAGTTCTTGTTCCTCCTTGGTGAACCAGTGCATTCTTCTATGAAGCCTAAATCAGTATTATATTCCAAGATGTCCAAGAAAGCTTATGGCCACGTTTTGGATCCAGAGGCCCAAGGAGAAGTGATTTTAGCCCAAGAAGAAATTCATAACATACTCACTATGGGCCTGTTTCATGCCAAATTCGACCAGCCTTTTCTTCAATCCATTTCAAGCTCATTCTCACCAAGAATACCAAGAGGGAGTCAGCAAGAAAGTCAAGGGCGTGGTCAGGCAAAGAGTCATTCAACAAAAACCTTATTCTGGTCAAAAATCAAGTCTACATTCCTAGTTTCTAAGTTTCTTGTTTTCTGCACTTGTCTTTTGGTTTCCACATCTTTTGTAACCTATATAAGTGTAGGCACGACCAGAATAATAGACATTCACCTTTTTATCAAAATTCTCTCTAAATCTGTGAATCCCTTGTTCATCCATGAACACTGATTGCTAGGAGTATATTCTCTGCAAGCAAAACCTGTCTTTGATCGAAAACAGAGTTCATTCTCTTGATCAAGGACACATCTACACAAGATCTGATCAGTTCATAGATCATTTCTGAAGATCATCCAATCAATCCATCCATCATCATCAAAAGATCTCTCTCAAAACCATCAGATCTTCCTTCAAAAGTATCAAGGACAAAAGGATCTCCTCATCAGGGGTTCATCATTCATCATAACTCCTATGATCTTGATTCAAATTCAGGGTGATTCTACACTTATTAATGAGTCCAACTCAAGCTTCTTACATCGTGATTCATTCTGGTTTTATTAGTATCAAGAATAAATTGTAAAATCTCCAAACAGGGCAAACTGGAATCACTTCGGTTAAAAGTAGGATAACTTCTTCATCATAAGTCCAATGATATTGATTCAACTTCAGGATGATTCTACACTGATTTAGGAGTCCAAATCAAGATTCTTACATCTTGATTTATTCAGGTTTGATTAGAATTAAGAAGAAATTTCCAAATCTCCAAACAGGGTAAACTAGAATCACTTCGGTTAAAAGTGAGATAACTTCTTTATCATAACTCCTATGATCTTGATTCAACTTCAGGGTGATTTTAATCTGATTAATGAGTCCAAATAAATATTTTTACATGGTTATTCATTCTGGTTTTATTAGTATCAAGAAGAAATTGCCAACTCTCCAAACAAGGCAACCTTGAATCACTTCGGTTAAAAGTGGGATAACTTCTTCATCATAACTCCAATGATATTGATTCAACTTCAGGATGATTCTACACTGATTTATGAGTCCAAATCTTTTTTAGTACGTCTTGATTCATTCTGGTTTTATTTGTATCAAGAAGAAATTGCCAAATCTCCAAACAGGGTAAACTGGAATCACTTCGGTTAAAAGTGGGATAACTTCTTCATCATAACTCCAATGATATTGATTCAACTCCAGGGTGATTCTACACTGATTAATGAGTTCAAATCAATCTTCTTACATCGTGATTCATTCTGGTTTTATTAATATCAAGAATAAATTGCCAAATCTCCAAACAGGGTTAACTGGGATCACTTCGGTTAAAAGTGGGATAACTTCTTCATCAGAAGTCCAATGATATTGATTCAACTTCAGGATGATTCTACACTGATTTATGAGTCGAAATCAAGATTCTTACATCTTGATTCATTCTGGTTTGATTAGAATCAAGAAGAAATTGCCAAATCTCCAAACAGGGTAACCTGGATTCACTTCGGTTAAAAGTGGGATAACTTCTTCATCTTAACTCCTATGATATTGATTCAAACTCAGGGTGATTATCCACTGATATATGAGTCCAAATAAAGCTTCTTACATTTTGATTCATTATGGTTTGATTAGAATCAAGAAGAAATTGCCAACTCTCGAAACAGGGTGAACTAGAATCACTTCGGTTAAAACAGGGATAACTTCTTCATCATAACTCCAATGATATTGATTCAACTTCAGGGTGAGTATCCACTGATTTATGTATCCAAATCAATATTCTTACATCTTGATTCATTATGTTTTGATTAGAATCAAGAAGAAATTGCAAACTTTCCAAACAGGGCAAACTAGAATCACTTCGGTTAAAAGTGGAATAACTTCTTTATCATAGCTCCTATGATCTTGATTCAACTTCAGGGTGATTCTACACTGATTTATGAGTCCAAATCAAGCTTCTTACATCGTGATTCATTCTGGTTTTATTAGTATCAAGAATAAATTGCCAAATCTCCAAACAGGACAAACTGGAATTACTTCGGTTAAAAGTGGGATAACTTCTTCATCATAAGTCCAATGATATTGATTCAACTTCAGGATGATTCTACACTGATTTATGAGTCCAAATCAAGATTCTTACATCTTGATTCATTCTGGTTTGATTAGAATCAAGAAGAAATTGTCAAATCTCCAAACAGGGTAAACTAGAATCACTTCGGTTAAAAGTGGGATAACTTCTTTATCATAACTCCTATGATCTTGCTTCAACTTCAGGGTGATTATAAACTGATTTATGAATCTATATCAAGCTTCTTACCTCGTGGTTCATTCTTGTTTTATTAGTATCAAGAAGAAATTGCCAAATCTCCAAATAAGGCAAACTGGAATCACTTCGGTTAAAAGTGGGATAACTTCTTCATCCTAACTCCTATGATCTTGCTTCAACTTCAGGGTGATTATTAACTGATTTATGAATCCATATCAAGCTTCTTACATCGTGGTTCATTCTTGTTTTATTAGTATCAAGAAGAAATTGTCAAATCTCCAAATAAGGCAAACTGGAATCACTTTGGTTAAAAGTGGGATAACTTCTTCATCATAACTCCTATGATCTTGATTCAACTTCAGGGTGATTCTAAACCGATTTATGAGTCCGAATCAAGCTTCTTACATCGTGATTCATTCTAGTTTTATTAGTATCAAGAAGAAATTGCCAAATCTCCAAACAGGGTAAATTGGAATCACTTAGGTTAAAAGTGGAATAACATCTTCATCATAACTCCTATGATCTTGATTCAACTTCAGGATGATTATCCACTGATTTGTGAGTCCAAATAAAGATTCTTACATCTTAATTCATTCTGGTTTGATTAGAATGAAGAAGAAATTGCCAAATTTCCAAAAAGGGTAAACTGGAGTCACTTCGGTTAAAAGTGGGATAACTTCTTCATCATAACTCCTATGATCTTGATTCAACTTCAGGGTGATTATAAACTTATTTATGAGTCCAAATCAAGCCTCTTACATCGTGTTTCATTCTTGTTTTATTAGTATTAAGAAGAAATTGCCAAATCTCCAAACAGGGCAAACTGGAATCACTTCGGTTAAAAGTGGGATAACTTCTTCATCATAACTCCAACGACATTGATTCAAATTCAGGATGATTCTATACTGATTTATGATTCCAAATCAAGGTTCTTACATCTTGATTCATTCTGGTTTGATTAGAATCAAGAAGAAATTGTCAAATCTCCAAACAGGGTAAACTAGAGTCACTTCGGTTAAAAGTGGGATAACTTCTTCATCATAACTCCTATGATCTTGATTCAAATTCAGGGTGACTCTACACTGATTAATGAGTACAAATCAAGCTTCGTACATCGTGATTCATTCTGGTTTTATTAGTATCAAGAATAAATTGCCAAATCTCCAAACATGGCAAACTGGAATAACTTCGGTTAAAAGTGGGATAACTTCTTCATCATAAGTCCAATGATATTGATTCAACTTCAGGATGATTCTACACTGATTTATGAGTCCAAATCAAGATTCTTAAATCTTGATTCATTATGGTTTGATTAGAATCAAGAAGAAATTGCCAAATCTCCAAACAGGGTAAACTAGAATCACTTCGGTTAAAAGTGGGATAACTTCTTTATCATAACTCCTATGATCTTGATTCAACTTCAGGGTGATTCTAATTTGATTAATGAGTCCAAATCAATATTTTTATATGGTTATTCATTCTGTTTTTATTAGTATCAAGAAGAAATTGCCAACTCTCCAAACAAGGCAAACTTGAATCACTTCGGTTAAAAGTGGGATAACTTCTTCATCATAACTCCAATGATATTGATTTAACTTCAGGATGATTCTACACTGATTTATGAGTCCAAATCTTTTTTAGTACGTCTTGATTCATTCTGGTTTTATTTGTATCAAGAAGAAATTGCCAAATCTCCAAACAGGGTAAACTGGAATCACTTCGGTTAAAAGTGGGATAACTTCTTCATCATAACTCCAATGATATTGATTCAACTCCAGGGTGATTCTAAACTGATTAATGAGTCCAAATCAATCTTCTTACATCATGATTCATTCTGGTTTTATTAGTATCAAGAATAAATTGCCAAATCTCCAAACAGGGTTAACTGGGATCACTTCGGTTAAAAGTGGGATAACTTCTTCATCAGAAGTCCAATGATATTGATTCAACTTCAGGATGATTCTACACTGATTTATGAGTCGAAATCAAGATTATTACATCTTAATTCATTCTTGTTTGATTAGAATCAAGAAGAAATTGTCAAATCTCCAAACAGGGTAACCTGGATTCAATTTGGTTAAAAGTGGGATAACTTCTTCATCTTAACTCCTATGATATTGATTCAAACTCAGGGTGATTATCCACTGATATATGAGTCCAAATAAAGCTTCTTACATTTTGATTCATTATGGTTTGATTAGAATCAAGAAGAAGTTGCCAACTCTCTAAACAGGGTGAACTAGAATCACTTCGGTTAAAAGTGGGATAACTTCTTCATTATAACTCCAATGATATTGATTCAACTTCAGGGTGATTATCCACTGATTTATGAGTCCAAATCAATATTCTTACATCTTGATTCATTATGGTTTGATTAGAATCAAGAAGAAATTGCGAACTCTCCAAACAGGGCAAACTGGAATCACTTCGGTTAAAAGTGGAATAACTTCTTCATCATAGCTCCTATGATCTTGATTCAACTTCTGGGTGATTCTACACTGATTTATGAGTCCTAATCAAGCTTCTTACATCGTGATTCATTCTGGTTTTATTAGTATCAAGAAGAAATTGCCAAATCTCCAAACAGGGTAAACTGGATTCACTTCGGTTAAAAGTGGGATAACTTCTTCATCATAAGTCCAATGATATTGATTCAACTTCTGGGTGATTCTACACTAATTTATGAGTCCAAATCAAGCTTCTTACATCGTGATTCATTGTGGTTTTATTAGTATCAAGAATAAATTGTCAAATCTCCAAACAGGGCAAACTGGAATTACTTCGGTTAAAAGTGGGATAACTTCTTCATCATAAGTCAAATGATATTGATTCAACTTCAGGATGATTCTACACTGATTTATGAGTCCGAATCAAGATTCTTACATCTTGATTCATTCTGGTTTGATTAGAATCAAGAAGAAATTGCCAAATCTCCAAACAGGGTAAACTAGAATCACTTCGGTTAAAAGTGGGATAACTTCTTTATCATAACTCCTATGATCTTGCTTCAACTTCAGGGTGATTATAAAATGATTTATGAATCCATATCAAGCTTCTTACATTGTGGTTCATTCTTTTTTTATTAGTATCAAGAAGAAATTGCCAAATCTCCAAATAAGGCAAATTGGAATCACTTCGGTTAAAAGTGGGATAACTTCTTCATCATAACTCCTATGATCTTGCTTCAACTTCAGGGTGATTATTAACTGATTTATGAATCCATATCAATCTTCTTACATCATGGTTCATTCTTTTTTTTATTAGTATCAAGAAGAAATTTCCAAATCTCCAAATAAGGCAAACTGGAATCACTTCGGTTAAAAGTGAGATAACTTCTTCATCATAACTCCTATGATCTTGATTCAACTTCAGGGTGATTCTAAACCGATTGATGAGTCCAAATCAAGCTTCTTACATCGTGATTCATTCTAGTTTTATTAGTATCAAGAAGAAATTGCCAAATCTCCAAACAGGGTAAATTGGAATCACTTCGGTTAAAAGTGGAATAACATCTTCATCATAACTCCTATGATATTGATTCAACTTCAGGGTGATTATCCACTGATTTATGAGTCCAAATAAAAATTCTTACATCTTGATTCATTCTGGTTTGATTAGAATCAAGAAGAAATTGCTAAATCTCTAAACAGGGTAAACTCGAGTCACTTCGGTTAAAAGTGGGATAACTTCTTCATCATAACTCCAATGATCTTGCTTCAACTTCAGGGTGATTCTACACTTATTTATGAGTCCAAATCAATCTTCTTAAATCCTGATTCATTTTGGTTTGATTTGTATCAACAAGAAATTGCCAAATCTCCAAACAGCGTAAACTGGAATCACTTCGGTTAAAAGTGGGATAACTTCTTCATCATAACTCCTATTATATTTATTCAATTTCAGGATGATTATCCACTGATTTATGAGGCCAAATAAAACTTCTTACATCTTGATTCATTCTGGTTTGATTAGAATCAAGAATAAATTGCCAAATCTCCAAAAAGGGTAAACTGGAGTCACTTCGGTTAAAAGTGGGATAACTTCTTCATCATAACTCCTATGATCTTGCTTCAACTTCAGGGTGGTTCTAAACTGATTTATGAGTCCAAATTAAGCTTCTTACGTCTTGATTAATTCTTGTTTGATTAGAATCAAGAAGAAATTGCCAAATCTCCAAAAAAGTATACTGGAATCACTTCGGTTAAAAGTGGGATAACTTCTTCATCATAACTCCAATGATATTTATTCAACTTCAGGATGATTCTATACTGATTTATGAGTTGAAATAAAGCTTTTTACATTATGATTCATTCTGGTTTGATTAGAATCAAGAAGAAATTGCCAAATCTCCAAACAGAGTAAACTGGAGTCACTTCGGTTAAAAGTGGGATAACTTCTTCATCATAACTCCTATGATCTTGCTTCAACTTCAGGGTCGTTCTAAGCTGATTTATGAGTCCAAATTAAGCTTCTTACGTCTTGATTCATTCTTTTTTGATTAGAATCAAGAAGAAATTACCAAATCTCCAAAAAGGGTATACTTGAATCACTTCGGTTAAAAGTGGAATAACATCTTCATCATAACTCTAATGATATTGATTCAACTTCAGGATGATTATCCACTGATTTATGAGTCCAAATAAAGCTTCTTACATCTTAATTCATTCTGGTTTGATTAGAATCAAGAAGAAATTGTCAAATCTCCAAAAAGGGTAAACTGGAGTCACTTCGGTTAAAGTGGGATAACTTCTTCATCATAACTCCTATGATCTTTATTCAACTTCAGGGTGATTATAAACTTATTTATGAGTCCAAATAAATCTTCTTACATCGTGTTTCATTCTTGTTTTATTAGTATTAAGAAGAAATTGCCAAATCTCCAAACATGGCAAACTGGAATCACTTCGGTTAAAAGTGGGATAACTTTGTAACGCCCCGACCGTCCACAGCTAATAGGCCACCCACGCCCGCTCTCTCGGCCCGTGGGCCCCATCCCGTTCCAACGGTCGTTGCGTAAATTTTCCAAAGAATGGCGTGCTAGTACCGGTACAAAATCAAATTAAACCGATTTATAAAAATATCTAATAAAATATTGAAACATTTAATAAAATAAAAGCGGATAAATTATTTTCAAATTTAGAAAACCGAAATATTACAAATGGACATGTCGAATAAAACCAAAATAAAATACGAAGATCCAAAAGACACCAAACCGTCCAGATATCCGACTACTCGTGATGCTCACCTGAAAGGGGGAAAAGAGGGGTGAGCAACAGGGGAGTCACTCAGTGAGGTATGGGAAGCTAAACCCGAAGTCCATGGACCCGGTCATAACACTCTGAATAAATATAATTTACTTTTAACACGTAACAAACACGGTACCTAAAGTACCCAAAGAACAACCAATGGTCCTAGCGAGATACACACCCGCTGCCCACTAACAGGCCAAAAACAACGCCGAATATGTGCTCGGTAACACACGCCCGAAGACGATTTATCGACCTACAACCGTGGCAACAACAGGTCGACTATACTGTGCCACAGCATCTCACAAAACAACGCCGAATATGTGCTCGGTAACACACGCCCGAAGACGATTTATCGACCTACAGCCGTGGCAACAACAGGTCGACTATGCTGTGCCACGGCATCTCACAAAACATACTGGTCACAAACCGCCCTACAGAAGTACGTCTCCGTAGTCGACCACAACTTTTCACCTCAATTCTCAACAGATATTATATATATATATATATTTAATAACAATTAGCAAAGAACAAGCAATGTTGAACCCTCTAACACCCTATATCCGGTTTAACAGAGAACCTAATAACTAAACAAGCAAACTCTAATAGATTCAATTCACGAAGACGGAACATATTAGAAATAAATTATGTTTATTCAAAATCCTAAGCCGTGTACAAGAAGTTTGGGAATAGCCCTCACCTTATCGGAAATGGACCGGAAAACACTTGAAAATGGGTATGCCTCGTCTAACAGATTTGCCCCGGGGTTTTACCACTTGAAATGTTGCTTCCTGCGCAAGAAGGTCTTGTTTAGTTTGAGCTTGGCTCCATATTGATTGGTACGTGATTAACCAATAACCACACGTCAAGTATTGACGTAAAATGAACATAACATGGGAGACAAATTGTGGGGCCTTACGTTCATCACACGTGAACACATATTGAGATTGCGAGACGAGTTGTGATGGCATTGTTGCATCTGAAACTACACTAAACAGATGAGCAGATCGGAGAAGCAAGCGGCTCCGTGAAGGTGGTGATGAGTGATGAATCTTGGTCTCCAAGCAAGGTACAAAACACGACCAAAACTCATGCCGATCTACACGATGGTGGTTGGCGAGCACTCTTAAGATCACGGCTTGGCTCTCTGGTGGATGGTGACAACTCCGAGCGTCAAGTGGTGAAGGTTGGTGATGACGACGGCGCTGGTGGTTGGTGTTTAACGTGCAGATCCGATTTAGATCGTGTCTCCTCCATGCCTTGGGTATGATCACAGCCATGGCGAGATTTGTTGGAGACTCTGACATGGCAAAGATCTCAGACTACACCTCCGGTGATCATGACGACTTGGTAATATGCGGCGAGATGGTTCATGGTTGTGGCCGATGGTGAAACCGTCTCGTCCCGTCTCGTCTAAACGAGAATAACATAACAATAATACAAAGGAGGGACGAAGAGGAGCTGGTGAGGGATCGAAGAAGAAGGTGGCACGAGCTTGACGGCGGTTGTTCTTTCACAAACCTCTTTTTGTTTAATAGGTTAATGGAGAAGGAATTACATATATATAGCTTGGTCAACCGAGTGGTTTGTTTTTAGAGAAATTAAATGATAAAACTAATTTCAATACCGGTTTAGTGAAAACCGGGTCGTTACATTAATCTTCTTATGATTCATTCTGTTTTGATTCGAATCAATAAGAAATTGTCAAATCTCCAAACAGAGTAAACTAGAATAACTTCGGTTGAAAGTGCAATAACTTCTTCATCATAACTCGAATCATATTGATTCAACATCAGGGTGATTCTACACTGATTAATGAGTACAAATCAAGCTTCGTACATCGTGATTCATTCTGGTTTTATTAGTATCAGGAATAAATTGCCAAATCTCCAAACATGGCAAACTGGAATAACTTTGGTTAAAAGTGGGATAACTTCTTCATCATAAGTCCAATGATATTGATTCAACTTCAGGATGATTCTACACTGATTTATGAGTCCAAATCAAGATTCTTACATCTTGATTCATTCTGGTTTGATAATAATCAAGAAGAAATTGCCAAATCTCCAAACAGGATAAACTAGAATCACTTCGGTTAAAAGTGGGATAACTTCTTTATCACAACTCCTATGATCTTGATTCAACTTCAAGGTGATTCTAATTTGATTAATGAGTCCAAATCAATATTTTTAAATGGTTATTCATTCTGGTTTTATTATTATCAAGAAGAAATTGCCAACTCTCCAAACAAGGCAAACTTGAATCACTTCGGTTAAAAGTGGGATAACTTCTTCATCATAACTCCAATGATATTGATTTAACTTCAGGATGATTATACACCGATTTATGAGTCCAAATATTTTTAGTACATCTTGATTCATTCTGGTTTTATTTGTATCAAGAAGAAATTGCCAAATCTCCAAACATGGTAAACTGGAATCATTTCGGTTAAAAGTGGGATAACTTCTTCATCATAACTCCAATGATATTGATTCAACTCCAGGGTGATTCTACACTGATTAATGAGTCCAAATCAATCTTCTTACATCGTGATTCATTCTGGTTTTATTAGTATCAAGAATAAATTACCAAATCTCCAAACAGGGTTAACTGGGATCACTTCGGTTAAAAGTGGGATAACTTCTTCATCAGAAGTCCAATGATATTGATTCAACTTCAGGATGATTCTACACTGATTTATGAGTCGAAATCAAGATTGTTACATCTTGATTCATTCTTGTTTGATTAGAATCAAGAAGAAATTGTCAAATCTCCAAACAGGGTAAACTAGAATCACTTCGGTTGAAAGTGGGATAACTTCTTCATCATAACTCGTATGATATTCATTCAACATCAGGGTGATTCTCCACTGATTTATGAGTCAAAATCAAGTTTCTGACATCGTGATTCATCTTGATTTTATTAGAATCAAGAACAAATTATCAAATCTCCAAACAGGGTAAACTAGAATCACTTCGGTTGAAAGTGGGATAACTTCATCATAACTCCTATGATATTGATTTAACTTCAAGGTGATTAACCACTTATTTTTGGGTCCAAAGGAAGCTTCTTACATCGTGATTCATTCTGGTGTGATTAGAAACAATAAGAAATTGTCAAATCTCCAAATAGAGTAAACTAGAATAACTTCGGTTGAAAGTGGGATAACTTCTTTATCATAACTCGTATCATATTGATTCAACATCAGGGTGATTCTCCACTGATTTATGAGTCAAAATCAAGTTCTGACTTCGTGATTCATTTTGGTTTTATTAGAATCAAGAACAAATTGTCAAATCTCCAAACAGGGTAAACTGGATTCACTTCGGTTAAAGTGGGATAACTTCTTCATCATAACTCCTATGATAATGATTCAACTTCAGGGTGATTCTACACTAATTTATGAGTCCAAATCAAGCTTCTTACATCGTGATTCATTCTGGTTTTATTAGTATCAAGAAGAAATTGCCAAATCTCCAAACAGGACAAACTGGAATTACTTCGGTTAAAAGTGGGATAACTTCTTCATCATAACTCCAATGATATTGATTCAACTTCAGGATGATTCTACACTGATTTATGAGTCCAAATCAAGATTCTTACATCTTGATTCATTCTGGTTTGATTAGAATCAAGAAGAAATTGTCAAATCTCCAAACAGGGTAAACTGGAATCACTTCGGTTAAAAGTGGGATAACTTCTTCATCTTAACTCCTATGATATTGATTCAACTTCAGGGTGATTATCCACTGATTTATGAGTCCAAATAAAGGTTCTTACATTTGATTCATTATGGTTTGATTAGAATCAAGAAGAAATTGCCAACTCTCCAAACAGGGTGAACTAGAATCAGTTCGGTTAAAAGTGGGATAACTTCTTCATCATAACTCCAATGATATTGATTCAACTTCAGGGTGATTATCCACTGATTTATGAGTCCAAATCAATATTCTTACATCTTGATTCATTATGGTTTAATTAGGATCAAGAAGAAATTGCCAAATCTCCAAACAGGGTAAACTAGAATCACTTCGGTTAAAAGTGGGATAACTTCTTCATCATAACTTTAATGATATTGATTCAACTTCAGGGTGATTCTAATTTGATTAATGAGTCCAAATCAATATTTTTACATGGTTATTCATTCTGGTTTTATTAGTATCAAGAAGAAATTGCCAACTCTCCAAACAAGGCAAACTTGAATCACTTCGGTTAAAAGTGGGATAACTTCTTCATCATAACTCCAATGATATTGATTTAACTTCAGGATGATTCTACACTGATTTATGAGTCGAAATCTTTTTTAGTACGTCTTGATTCATTCTGGTTTTATTTGTATCAAGAAGAAATTGCCAAATCTCCAAACAGGGCAAACTGGAATCACTTCGGTTAAAAGTGGAATAACTTCTTCATCATAGCTCCTATGATCTTGATTCAACTTCAGGGTGATTCTACACTGATTTATGAGTCCAAATCAAGCTTCTTACATCGTGATTTATTCTGGTTTTATTAGTATCAAGAAGAAATTGACAAATCTCCAAACAGGGCAAACTGGAATCACTTCGGTTAAAAGTGGGATAACTTCTTCATCATAACTCCAACGATATTGATTCAACTTCAGGATGATTCTACACTGATTTATGATTCCAAATCAAGGTTCTTACATCTTGATTCATTCTGGTTTGATTAGAATCAAGAAGAAATTGTCAAATCTCCAAACAGGGTAAACTAGAGTCACTGCGGTTAAAAGTGGGATAACTTCTTCATCATAACTCCTATGATATTGATTCAAATTCAGGTGATTATCCACTGATTTATGAGTCCAAATCAAGCTTCTTACATCGTGATTCATTCTGGTTTTATTAGTATCAAGAAGAAATTGCCAAATCTCCAAACAGGGTAAACTGGAATCACTTCGGTTAAAAGTGGGATAACTTCTTCATCATAACTCCTATGATATTGATTCAACTTCAGGGTGATTATCCACTGATTTATGAGTCCAAAATCAAGCTTCTTACATCGTGATTCATTCTGGTTTTATTAGTATCAAGAAGAAATTGCCAAATCTCCAAACAGGGTAAACTGGAATCACTTCGGTTAAAAGTGGGATAACTTCTTCATCATAACTCCTATGATATTGATTCAACTTCAGGGTGATTATCCACTGATTTATGAGTCCAAATCAAGCTTCTTACATCGTGATTCATTCTGGTTTTATTAGTATCAAGAAGAAATTGCCAAATCTCCAAACAGGGTAAACTGGAATCACTTCGGTTAAAAGTGGGATAACTTCTTCATCATAACTCCTATGATATTGATTCAACTTCAGGGTGATTATCCACTGATTTATGAGTCCAAATCAAGCTTCTTACATCGTGATTCATTCTGGTTTTATTAGTATCAAGAAGAAATTGCCAAATCTCCAAACAGGGTAAACTGGAATCACTTCGGTTAAAAGTGGGATAACTTCTTCATCATAACTCCTATGATATTGATTCAACTTCAGGGTGATTATCCACTGATTTATGAGTCCAAATCAAGCTTCTTACATCGTGATTCATTCTGGTTTTATTAGTATCAAGAAGAAATTGCCAAATCTCCAAACAGGGTAAACTGGAATCACTTCGGTTAAAAGTGGGATAACTTCTTCATCATAACTCCTATGATATTGATTCAACTTCAGGGTGATTATCCACTGATTTATGAGTCCAAATCAAGCTTCTTACATCGTGATTCATTCTGGTTTGATTAGAATCAAGAAGAAATTGCCAACTCTCCAAACAGGGTGAACTAGAATCACTTCGGTTAAAAGTGGGATAACTTCTTCATCATAACTCCAATGATATTGATTCAACTTCAGGGTGATTATCCACTGATTTATGAGTCCAAATCAATATTCTTACATCTTGATTCATTATGGTTTGATTAGAATCAAGAAGAAATTGCAAACTCTCCAAACAGGGCAAACTGGAATCACTTCGGTTAAAAGTGGAATAACTTCTTCATCATAGCTCCTATGATCTTGATTCAACTTCAGGGTGATTCTACACTGATTTATGAGTCTAAATCAAGCTTCTTACATCGTGATTCATTCTGGTTTTATTAGTATCAAGAAGAAATTGCCAAATCTCCAAACAGGGCAAACTGGAATCACTTCGGTTAAAAGTGGGATAACTTCTTCATCATAACTCCAACGATATTGATTCAACTTCAGGATGATTCTATACTGATTTATGATTCCAAATCAAGTTTCTTACATCTTGATTCATTCTGTTTTGATTAGAATCAAGAAGAAATTGTCAAATCTCCAAACATGATAAACTAGAGTCACTGCGGTTAAAAGTGGGATAACTTCTTCATCATAACTCCTATGATATTGATTCAAATTCAGGGTGATTCTACACTGATTAATGAGTACAAATAAAGCTTCGTACATCGTGATTCATTCTGGTATTATTAGTATCAAGAATAAATTGCCAAATCTCCAAACATGGCAAACTGGAATAACTTCGGTTAAAAGTGGGATAACTTCTTCATCATAAGTCCAATGATATTGATTCAACTTCAGGATGATTATACACTGATTTATGAGTCCAAATCAAGATTCTTACATCTTGATCCATTCTGGTTTGATTAGAATAAGAAGAAATTGCCAAATCTCCAAACAGGGTAAATTATAATAACTTTGGTTAAAAGTGGGATAACTTCTTTATCATAACTCCTATGATCTTGATTCAACTTCAGGGTGATTCTAATTTGATTAATGAGTCCAAATCAATATTTTTACATGGTTATTCATTCTGGTTTTATTAGTATCAAGAAGAAATTGCCAACTCTCCAAACAAGGCAAACTTGAATCACTTCGGTTAAAAGTGGGATAACTTCTTCATCATAACTCCAATGATATTAATTCAACTTCAGGATGATTCTATACTGATTTATGAGTCCAAATCAAGGTTCTTACATCTTGATTCATTCTGGTTTGATTAGAATCAAGAAGAAATTGTCAAATCTCCAAACAGGGTAACCTGGATTCACTTCGGTTAAAAGTGGGATAACTTCTTCATCTTAACTCCTATGATATTGATTCAAACTCAGGGTGATTATCCACTGATATATGAGTCCAAATAAAGCTTCTTACATTTTGATTCATTATGGTTTGATTAGAATCAAGAAGAAGTTGTCAACTCTCCAAACAGGGTGAACTAGAATCACTTCGGTTAAAAGTGGGATAACTTCTTCATCATAACTCCAATGATATTGATTCAACTTCAGGGTGATTATCCACTGATTTATGAGTCCAAATCAATATTCTTACATCTTGATTCATTATGGTTTGCTTAGAATCAAGAAGAAATTGCAAACTCTTCAAACAGGGCAAACTGGAATCACTTCGGTTAAAAGTGGAATAACTTCTTCATCATAGCTCCTATGATCTTGATTCAAATTCAGGGTGATTCTACACTGATTTAAGAGTCCAAATCAAGCTTCTTACATCGTGATTCATTCTGGTTTTATTAGTATCAAGAAGAAATTGCCAAATCTCCAAACAGGGTAAACTGGATTCACTTCGGTTAAAAGTGGGATAACTTCTTCATCATAAGTCCAATGATATTGATTCAACTTCAGGGTGATTCTACACTAATTTATGAGTCCAAATAAAGCTTCTTACATCGTGATTCATTCTGGTTTTATTAGTATCAAGAATAAATTGCCAAATCTCTAAACAGGGCAAACTGGAATTACTTCGCTTAAAAGTGGGATAACTTCTTCATCATAAGTCCAATGATATTGATTCAACTTCAGGATGATTCTACACTGATTTATGAGTCCAAATCAAGATTCTTACATCTTGATTAATTCTGGTTTGATTATAATCAAGAAGAAATTGCCAAATCTCCAAACATGGTAAACTGGAATCACTTCGGTTAAAAGTGGGATAACTTCTTTATCATAACTCCTATGATCTTGCTTCAACTTCAGGGTGATTATAAACTGATTTATGAATCCATATCAAGATTCTTACATCGTGGTTCATTCTTGTTTTATTAGTATCAAGAAGAAATTGTCAAATCTCCAAATAAGGCAAACTGGAATCACTTCGGTTAAAAGTGGGATAACTTCTTCATCATAACTCCTATAATCTTGCTTCAACTTCAGGGTGATTATTAACTGATTTATGAATCCATATCAAGCTTCTTACATCGTGGTTCATTCTTGTTTTATTAGTATCAAGAAGAAATTTCCAAATCTCCAAATAAGGCAAACTGGAATCACTTTGGTTAAAAGTGGGATAACTTCTTCATCATAACTCCTATAATCTTGATTCAACTTCAGGGTGATTCTAAACCGATTGATGAGTCCAAATCAAGCTTCTTACATCGTGATTCATTCTAGTTTTATTAATATCAAGAAGAAATTGCCAAATCTCCAAACAGGGTAAATTGGAATCACTTCGGTTAAAAGTGGAATAACATCTTCATCATAACTCCTATGATCTTGATTCAACTTCAGGATGATTATCCACTGATTTATGAGTCCAAATAAAGCTTCTTACATCTTAATTCATTATGGTTTGATTAGAATCAAGAAGAAATTGCCAAATCTCCAAAAAGGGTAAACTGGAGTCACTTCGGTTAAAAGTGAGATAAATTCTTCATCATAACTCCTATGATCTTGATTCAACTTCAGGGTGATTCTACACTTATTTATGAGTCCAAATCAAGCTTCTTACATCGTGTTTCATTCTTTTTTTATTAGTATTAAAAAGAAATTGTCAAATCTCCAAACAGGGCAAACTGGAATCACTTCGGTTAAAACTGGGATAACTTCTTCATCATAACTCCAACGATATTGATTCAACTTCAGGATGATTCTATACTGATTTATGATTCTAAATCAAGGTTCTTACATCTTGATTCATTCTGGTTTGATTAGAATCAAGAAGAAATTGTCAAATCTCCAAACAGGGTAAACTAGAGTCACTTCGGTTAAAAGTGGGATAACTTCTTCATCATAACTCCTATGATTTTGATTCAAATTCAGGGTGATTCTACACTGATTAATGAGTACAAATCAAGCTTCGTACATCGTGATTCATTCTGGTTTTATTAGTATCAAGAATAAATTGCCAAATCTCCAAACATGGCGAACTGGAATAACTTCGGTTAAAAGTGAGATAACTTCTTCATCATAAGTCCAATGATATTGATTCAACTTCAGGATGATTCTACACTGATTTATGAGTCCAAATCAAGATTCTTACATCTTGATTCATTCTGGTTTGATTAGAATCAAGAAGAAATTGTCAAATCTCCAAACAGGATAAACTAGAATCACTTCGGTTAAAAGTGGGATAACTTCTTTATCATAACTCCTATGATCTTGATTCAACTTCAGGGTGATTCTAATTTGATTAATGAGTCCAAATCAATTTATTTACATGGTTATTCATTCTGGTTTTATTAGTATCAAGAAGAAATTGTCAACTCTCCAAACAAGGCAAACTTGAATCACTTTGGTTAAAAATGGGATAACTTCTTCATCATAACTCCAATGATATTGATTGAACTTCAGGATGATTCTACACTGATTTATGAGTTCAAATCTTTTTTAGTACGTCTTGATTCATTCTGGTTTTATTTGTATCAAGAAGAAATTGCCAAATCTCCAAACAGGGTAAATTGGAATCACTTCGGTTAAAAGTGGGATAACTTCTTCATCATAACTCCAATGATATTTATTCAACTCCAGGGTGATTCTACACTGATTAATGAGTCCAAATCAATCTTCTTACATCGTGATTCATTCTGGTTTTATTAGTATCAAGAATAAATTACCAAATCTCCAAACAGGGTTAACTGGGATCACTTCGGTTAAAAGTGGGATAACTTCTTCATCAGAAGTCCAATGATATTGATTCAACTTCAGGATGATTCTACACTGATTTATGATTCGAAATCAAGATTCTTACATCTTGATTCATTCTTGTTTGATTAGCATCAAGAAGAAATTGTCAAATCTCCAAACAGGGTAACCTGGATTCACTTCGGTTAAAAGTGGGATAACTTCTTCATCTTAACTCCTATGATATTGATTCAAACTCAGGGTGATTATCCACTGATATATGAGTCTAAATAAAGCTTCTTACATTTTGATTCATTATAGTTTGATTAGAATCAAGAAGAAATTGCGAACTCTCCAAACAGGGTGAACTAGAATCACTTCGGTTAAAAGTGGGATAACTTCTTCATCATAACTCCAATGATATTGATTCAACTTCAGGGTGATTATCCATTGATTTATGAGTCCAAATTAACATTCTTACATTTTGATTCATTATGGTTTGATTGGAATCAAGAAGATATTGCAAACTCTCCAAAAAGGGCAAACTGGAATCACTTCGGTTAAAAGTGGAATAACTTCTTCATCATAGCTCCTATGATCTTGATTCAACTTCAGGGTGATTCTACACTGATTTATGAGTCCAAATCAAGCTTCTTACATCGTGATTCATTCTGGTTTTATTAGTATCAAGAAGAAATTGTCAAATCTCCAAACAGGGTAAACTGGATTCACTTCGGTTAAAAGTAGGATAACTTCTTCATCATAACTCCTATGATATTGATTCAACTTCAGGGCGATTCTACACTAATTTATGAGTCCAAATCAAGCATCTTACATCGTGATTCATTCTGGTTTTATTAGTATCAAGAAGAAATTGCCAAATCTCCAAACATGGCAAACTGGAATAACTTCGGTTAAAAGTGGGAGAACTTCTTCATCATAAGTCCAATGATATTGATTCAACTTCAGGATGATTCTACACTGATTTATGAGTCAAAATCAAGATTCTTACATCTTGATTCATTCTGGTTTGATTAGAATCAAGAAGAAATTGCCAAATCTCCAAACAGGGTAAACTGGAATCACTTCGGTTAAAAGTGGGATAACTTCTTCATCATAACTCCTATGATCTTGATTCAACTTCAGGGTGATTCTAATTGATTATGAGTCCAAATCAATATTTTTACATGGTGATTCATTCTGGTTTTATTAGTATCAAGAAGAAATTGCCAAATCTCCAAACAAGGCAAACTGGAATCACTTCGGTTAAAAGTGGGATAACTTCTTCATCATAACTCCAATGATATTGATTCAACTTCAGGGTGATTCTACACTGATTTATGAGTCCAAATCAATTTTTTACATCGTGATTCATTCTGGTTTTATTTGTATCAAGAAGAAATTGCCAAATCTCCAAACAGGGTAAACTGGAATCACTTCGGTTAAAAGTGGGATAACTTCTTCATCATAACTCCTATGATATTGATTCAACTTCAGGGTGATTCTACACTGATTATGAGTCCAAATCAAGCTTCTTACATCGTGATTCATTCTGGTTTTATTAGTATCAAGAATAAATTACCAAATCTCCAAACAGGGTTAACTGGGATCACTTCGGTTAAAAGTGGGATAACTTCTTCATCAGAAGTCCAATGATATTGATTCAACTTCAGGATGATTCTACACTGATTTATGAGTCGAAATCAAGATTCTTACATCTTTATTCATTCTTGTTTGATTAGAATCAAGAAGAAATTGTCAAATCTCCAAAAAGGGTAACCTGGATTCACTTCGGTTAAAAGTGGGATAACTTCTTCATCTTAACTCCTATGATATTGATTCAAACTCAGGGTGATTATCCACTGATATATGAGTCCAAATAAAGCTGCTTACATTTTGATTCATTATGGTTTGATTAGAATCAAGAAGAAATTGCCAACTCTCCAAACAGGGTGAACTAGAATCACTTCGGTTAAAAGTGGGATAACATCTTCATCATAACTCCAATGATATTGATTCAACTTCAGGGTGATTATCCACTGATTTATGAGTCCAAATCAAGATTCTTACATCTTGATTCATTATGGTTTATTAGTATCAAGAAGAAATTGCCAAATCTCCAAAAAGGGTAAACTGGAATCACTTCGGTTAAAAGTGGGATAACTTCTTCATCATAACTCCTATGATATTGATTCAACTTCAGGGTGATTATCCACTGATTTATGAGTCCAAATCAAGCTTCTTACATCGTGATTCATTCTGGTTTTATTAGTATCAAGAAGAAATTGCCAAATCTCCAAAAAGGGTAAACTGGAATCACTTCGGTTAAAAGTGGGATAACTTCTTCATCATAACTCCTATGATATTGATTCAACTTCAGGGTGATTATCCACTGATTTATGAGTCCAAATCAAGCTTCTTACATCGTGATTCATTCTGGTTTTATTAGTATCAAGAAGAAATTGCCAAATCTCCAAAAAGGGTAAACTGGAATCACTTCGGTTAAAAGTGGGATAACTTCTTCATCATAACTCCTATGATATTGATTCAACTTCAGGGTGATTATCCACTGATTTATGAGTCCAAATCAAGCTTCTTACATCGTGATTCATTCTGGTTTTATTAGTATCAAGAAGAAATTGCCAAATCTCCAAAAAGGGTAAACTGGAATCACTTCGGTTAAAAGTGGGATAACTTCTTCATCATAACTCCTATGATATTGATTCAACTTCAGGGTGATTATCCACTGATTTATGAGTCCAAATCAAGCTTCTTACATCGTGATTCATTCTGGTTTTATTAGTATCAAGAAGAAATTGCCAAATCTCCAAAAGGGTAAACTGGAATCACTTCGGTTAAAAGTGGGATAACTTCTTCATCATAACTCCTATGATATTGATTCAACTTCAGGGTGATTATCCACTGATTTATGAGTCCAAATCAAGATTCTTACATCGTGATTCATTCTGGTTTTATTAGTATCAAGAAGAAATTGCCAAATCTCCAAAAAGGGTAAACTGGAATCACTTCGGTTAAAAGTGGGATAACTTCTTCATCATAACTCCTATGATATTGATTCAACTTCAGGGTGATTCTACACTGATTTATGAGTCCAAATCAAGCTTCTTACATCGTTGATTCATTCTGGTTTTATTAGTATCAAGAAGAAATTGCCAAATCTCCAAACAGGGTAAACTGGAATCACTTCGGTTAAAAGTGGGATAACTTCTTCATCATAACTCCAATGATATTGATTCAACTTCAGGGTGATTCTACACTGATTTATGAGTCCAAATCAAGCTTCTTACATCGTGATTCATTCTGGTTTTATTAGTATCAAGAATAAATTGCCAAATCTCCAAACAGGGTAAACTGGAATCACTTCGGTTAAAAGTGGGATAACTTCTTCATCATAACTCCAATGATATTGATTCAACTTCAGGATGATTCTACACTGATTTATGAGTCCAAATCAAGCTTCTTACATCTTGATTCATTCTGGTTTTATTAGTATCAAGAAGAAATTACCAAATCTCCAAAAAGGGTAAACTGGAATCACTTCGGTTAAAAGTGGGATAACTTCTTCATCATAACTCCTATGATATTGATTCAACTTCAGGGTGATTATCCACTGATTTATGAGTCCAAATAAATCTTCTTACATCGTGATTCATTCTGGTTTTATTAGTATCCAGAAGAAATTACCAAATATCCAAAAAGGGTAAACTGGAATCACTTCGGTTAAAAGTGGGATAACTTCTTCATCATAACTCCTATGATATTGATTCAACTTCAGGGTGATTATCCACTGATTTATGAGTCCAAATCAAGATTCTTACATCGTGATTCATTCTGGTTTTATTAGTATCAAGAAGAAATTGCCAAATCTCCAAAAAGGGTAAACTGGAATCACTTCGGTTAAAAGTGGGATAACTTCTTCATCATAACTCCTATGATATTGATTCAACTTCAGGGTGATTATCCACTGATTTATGAGTCCAAATCAAGCTTCTTACATCATGATTCATTCTGGTTTATTAGTATCAAGAAGAAATTGCCAAATCTCCAAAAAGGGTAAACTGGAATCACTTCGGTTAAAAGTGGGATAACTTCTTCATCATAACTCCTATGATATTGATTCAACTTCAGGGTGATTATCCACTGATTTATGAGTCGAAATCAAGCTTCTTACATCGTGATTCATTCTGGTTTTATTAGTATCATGAAGAAATTGCCAAATCTCCAAAAAGGGTAAACTGGAATCACTTCGGTTAAAAGTGGGATAACTTCTTCATCATAACTCATATGATATTGATTCAACTTCAGGGTGATTATCCACTGATTTATGAGTCAAAATAAAGCTTCTTACATCGTGATTCATTCTGGTTTTATTAGTATCCAGAAGAAATTGCCAAATATCCAAAAAGGGTAAACTGGAATCACTTCGGTTAAAAGTGGGATAACTTCTTCATCATAACTCATATGATATTGATTCAACTTCACGGTGATTATCCACTGATTTACGAGTCCAAGTCAAGCTTCTTACATCGTGATTCATTCTAGTTTTATTAGTATCAAGAAGAAATTGCCAAATCTCCAAAAAGGGTAAACTGGAATCACTTCGGTTAAAAGTGGGATAACTTCTTCATCATAACTCCTATGATATTGATTCAACTTCAGGGTGATTATCCACTGATTTATGAGTCCAAATCAAGCTTCTTACATCGTGATTCATTCTGGTTTTATTAGTATCAAGAAGAAATTGCCAAATCTCCAAAAAGGGTAAACTGGAATCACTTCGGTTAAAAGTGGGATAACTTCTTCATCATAAATCCTATGATATTGATTCAACTTCAGGGTGATTATCCACTGATTTATGAGTCCAAATAAATCTTCTTACATCGTGATTCATTCTGGTTTTATTAGTATCCAGAAGAAATTGCCAAATCTCCAAAAAGGGTAAACTGGAATCACTTCGGTTAAAAGTGGGATAACTTCTTCATCATAACTCCTATGATATTGATTCAACTTCAGGGTGATTATCCACTGATTTATGAGTCCAAATCAAGATTCTTACATCGTGATTCATTCTGTTTTTATTAGTATCAAGAAGAAATTGCCAAATCTCCAAAAAGGGTAAACTGGAATCACTTTGCTTAAAAGTGGGATAACTTCTTCATCATAACTCCTATGATATTGATTCAACTTTAGGGTGATTATCCACTGATTTATGAGTCCAAATCAAGCTTCTTACATCGTGATTCATTCTGGTTTGATTAGTATCAAGAAGAAATTGCCAAATCTCCAAAAAGGGTAAACTGGAATCACTTCGGTTAAAAGTGGGATAACTTCTTCATCATAACTCCTATGATATTGATTCAACTTCAGGGTGATTATCCACTGATTTATGAGTCCAAATCAAGATTCTTACATCGTGATTCATTCTGGTTTTATTAGTATCAAGAAGAAATTGCCAAATCTCCAAAAAAGGTAAACTGGAATCACTTCGGTTAAAAGTGGGATAACTTCTTCATCATAACTCATATGATATTGATTCAACTTCAGGGTGATTATCCACTGATTTATGAGTCCAAATAAAGCTTCTTACATCGTGATTCATTCTGGTTTTATTAGTATCCAGAAGAAATTTCCAAATATCCAAAAAGGGCACTACAAGAAAAATGGCCTTTTGTAGCGTAAGGAAAAAGCTATTATATGCCTTTGTTAGCGTTATTGAAACCGCTATGACTGCCCGAGCTATAATAGGTCCCCCCTATATTATAGCACTTTTTTAAATGCTATTGTAGTTTTACATTATGATAGCGTTTTTTTTGGATTGCTATTACTGAGTGATATTTATAATAGCATGTATATTGGATGCTATATATTCTATACAATAGCAAGTTTTAGAAGTTATTATATATATTTTTATCGCACAATTTACCATTGTGGTTTGTAATATGATAGCAATTTTGGTAATGCTGTATTTTCGATATCGTAGCAGTCTTTTTGTGCCATAAATTTGTTGTTATTTATGTAACCTGTTCCTATTCGATTTAAAATCTTATAACCTGCCACATTCATTGGTGCATACACAAGTTCCAAAATACAAAGTCTCAATCCAAACTAGAACACAACAACATCCAAGTAGAGTGAGTAGAGTAGTACATTACACATGATAGTCATCTTAACACAAGATCACTTTCTCCTTTGGCCATGCAATGCATGAGCCAATTGCATCTCCCAAACACTCGATCTCAGAAGATGGACGCCAAACCTCTGCAAAAGTCACCTTCACCACATCAATCCAAACTTTAACTGCATTTGGTCCCAAGGGAACAAAGTGAACAGTCTGTTCTGGGTTGTCTGATGCCCAACGTCCTTCTGCAACTACCTGCTTGTTCCCCCCAATGGACATCAACTTGCACTTCTGGTTCTCTTTGGGACCAGCATCACTTTGACAATGACGCTACAATGTATTCAAGACAAACCATTTTATGTCAATGAAATATATAACAACAAACAAACAATTATGACGAACTTTACCAGAGATCTTCGAAGAAGAGGAGATGCAGCTTGAGTTTTCTTCTGACTAGCTTTTGTAGGTTGGTGCACTGGAGACTTAGAAACTGGTGACGAAGCAGAAAATGTGTGCCCGGGAGATGTGGGGCGTGTTGAATTTGTAGTGTTTTCAAACACACACTTACTTGCAGGCCATGCTACAAAGTGCTTAACAGAGTCCCGAAGGTATGTCATTTCTGGACTAGGCCTCCACAGAAATGTGTCAGGATCATGCACCACATCTACAAATACTTTCACTGCATTTGGTCCAAGAGGGAGACGATCAACCAATGCTTTTGGTTCTTGACACTGCCAACGGCCTTCCGCAACAACATCATCAGTAGTTGTCCAAGGTGATAGGAGTTTGCATTTGTTGACAGAATACGCCGTTGGGCTCTAGCAGACACAAGCATATGTTAATGATCACAACAACTCAGACAAAAAACAACAAAGTAATCTGTAAAAAACTTGCTTCTTGATTACACATCTTACCCTAAGAGGAATGTCTTCAGAATATATCGCCTGGTCTGAAATTATGCACTTATTTGCAGGCCATGCAACCATCTCGCCAATCGCTTGCTCAACAATACACATACCGGTTGCAGGCCTCCATAAAAAAGCATCGGACTTGATTGCAGTTTCGACCAATACTTTAACAGCAAGAGGACCTAAGGGGATGTCATTCACAAAGTCTTCCGGTTCAGATGAAATAACACGACCCTCAGCAACGTTTTCATCAGAACCAGACCAATCAACCAACACACACTTAAGGTGTGCGCTTTTGTTAACACTCTACATAAATATATTTTAAAACATGTCAGTGAATTACTTACTTCACAATTACTAACCAAATATTATGAAGATATAAATTACTTACTCTTGCTCTTGCAGTAGCTGAGTTTTCACCTATCTCGGGTTCTTGCTGTAACATAAATGCATGTAAATAATCAGCTCATAACTAACATCCAAGAATATAAACATGCTTAGTATAACTAACCTGTCTCTTAATCCTAGCAAGTTCAGATTGCAACTCGTTAACCTGGTTCAGCAAACCAAGGTGCTTCTCTTCCATTTCAGCCATAAATTGTTTCTTCACTTGAAAACAAGCTAACTTCGTCTTCCCAATGTTTCTTCCCATCGCCCTCAAGTGACCAGGATTGTCAGGTCCTAATAGTACTGAAAGTGGATCCACACTAAGGTTTGTTGAATTAGAATTAGCACCATTATCAACGATCTCAGCTGCTTTTTTCTGTTAACATAAAATATGTTACTAAGCATATAGTAATATCTTTGAAGCACCAAATAAAACTACTTACAAACTTATCCGCAGCTATCATATTGACTGGTGTTCCATCTTTTTTTGTACGTGACTTGACCCACACTTTAAGCCTACTCACTTTCGATACTCCACCACTCTCTTTTTTCTGATGAAAACATCACATCAGATGTGACAAAGGTGGTAAGGAAAGAAAAAATAAATAGATAAGGTGAAGAAATGTACCATATCTTCCGCTAGTCTAACCATTCCTCTACGGCTACAAGTGTGAGGAATTTGTTTGCTCCTCCTCTCCTTGTATTTATCACTCACTACCTTAAAGTCTGGACTGGTTTTGCACTTGACAAATTTTCGCCATTCAACTGGATTAACATTCTTTGGTCTCAGAATCATCCTCTCTTGGTTAGTAGATTTGCCCCTTATCTGCGTGACAAGTCTTGATTTTGAGGCCCTCCATAAACATCCCATTTGCTTCAACACAGCATTCTTCTGGTACTCTTCATCAAGCTCAAACCTTGCCTACAATCACAAATATACCAAATGAATTACATATATCGATACAAAGCCAGCAAATGTGAAAATGTAATAGGAGAAAGTCACCTGAACAGATTTCCATAGAACAGTTTTAACTTCCTCACTGATTTTTCTCCAATCATCAATTGTGACAGGTACATGCTCCCGCACTAGTGGACCTAAGTATGAAGACAATTTCACTGATCCTTCACCAACAGGATCTCCAAAATCATTGAACTCCACTCTTTCTCTAGCATTTGGATCTCTGGCGATGTGCTTCATCTTGGTTGGTCCTCGGTGTTTCTTCTGCTTAGGCTGAACTTTACTTAATTCCACCTCTCCTTCAGGCTCTTCTTCATGCTCATTAACGCCAGTCTCCAAAGCCATGTTAGCCTCTTCAGGCTCTTCTTCATGCTCATTAACGTCAGTCTCCAATGCCCTGTTAGCCTCTTCAGGCTCTTCTTCATGCTCATTAACGTCAGTCTCCAATGCCCTGTTAGCCTCTTCAGGCTCTTCTTCATGCTCGTTAACGTCAGTCTCCAAAGCCCTGTTAGCCTCTTCAGGCTCTTCTTCATGCTCGTTAACTTCAGTCTCCACAGCCCTGTTAGCCTCTTCAGGCTTTGCACTTTCTTCATTTTCACGGAGATCTTCTTGCTCCTTATCAGCGACATGCTCCTGATCTTTTTCTACAGTACCAATAAATTCTACTTCCACATCAGACTTCTTCTTCCTCCCCTTCTTTGTGATCTTCGTGTCTTTCTTGGTGACCTTACTAGTAGGCGCATTCTTTTTCGTTCCTGTAGCCTTTGGACGACCCATTTAATTCACCTGAAATAAATTACAAATTATTTAGTACAAGATACAAAAATGAATATGAAACTACATCAGTCATCACCAAAAAAAGAACACACAAAAGTCAAGCATCAAACAAGACACACATCACTAAAGCACACAAAACAGTCACGCATCAAAGAAGACACATATCACATGCATGACACATATATGCCTTCACAATCAACTCGGGCATTGTGAGCTTCATCTATATCAACATCCATATCAATGATTGATGGCAATGGTCCAATATCTGTGTTGACATCTTCTTCTTCTGTTTCATTGTATCTTCTTGATTGACCTCTTAAGACAACATACCAGCTGGATGTATCATCCTCCCTTGAGTAAAACACTTGTTTTGCCTGAGAAGCTAATATGTATGGATCCCTATTAAAGGAAACTTGACACTGATTCAAGTTAACAAGTGTGTAACCATCTTCCACCTTAACTCCGTTTCCTCGTACTGCCCATTGACACCTGAATAGAGGGACATAAAAGACATTATAGTCCAACAAGATAATCTCTGTAACTCTCCCATAGTATGATACCAAATCCACAACTTGTGAAGTGTCTTTTGCACTCGCTCTACACATTGCAGTAGCCTCATAAAATACTCCACTGTTTTGGCTCAGCCTCTCAACTGAGTGTGTGTGAAAGCGCTGTCCGTTCACTATGTAGCCTGTATATGACCTTGCACTACTACATGGACCATATGCCAACCATTTAAGAGTCTCTACATGTGTTTCCGAATCCACTTTTATCTAGCAAGAAGTATAAGCAATTGTTAGAATAGAAGAACAATTAATTAAGAAAACAAAACAATTGTTATAAACTTGCCTGCTCTTTTAACCAAGAAGCAAAATTCAGGGTATGTGTACTCCACAAATATGTTGCATCACGTCTGCATCTTGCATTTGTGTCTTGAAGAAACTGTAGATGCATGCTTGTGTCACAAAAAAAAAGTTTCAGTTCATAAGTAGCTTATAGATGCGAAGTTAAAAAAAATGCAGTCACTTACTCAACATAAGGCTCAACAACAGATGTGTTCTGTAGGACAGCAAGGTGGGCTGTTTTCTTCTCCATTTCAGACAGATTAATTGATCTCGGTGCCGATATTGGACGTCCCTCTAGGATTGTCTGGCTCTCATAGTCAGTATTCCTATCTAATTTCTCCTCCACATTGGTTGTCTTTTTAAGAAACGCACTACAGAACCGCATGCACTCTTCTGCAAGGTAGGACTCAGCAATACAACCCTCTGGCCTCGCAGTGTTTCTAACATAGTCTTTCAGGATCTTCATGTGCCTACATAGAGTAAACAAAAGTCTTAGTCACAGTCTAGAGATTGTAAAATTTAAATATAGTATAAGTTACCTCTCAAATGGATACATCCACCGAAAGTGGACTGGACCACCTAGCCTAGCTTCCCTTCCAAGATGAACTGTCAAATGAACCATTATGTCGAAGAAGCTTGGAGGAAAAAATCTCTCAAACATACAGAGAGTTTCCACAACTTCTGCTTCCATTTTTAAAATCTGCTCTACATCTATAACTCGCTGGCATAACCGGTTGAAGAATGCACACATCCGTAATATTGCAAGTCTCGGGCCTTTAGGTAATAATCCTCTAACTGCAACCGGGAGTAACTGTTGCATCAGCACATGATAATCGTGTGATTTGAGACCTGATACCTTACACTCTTCTACTGAAACACCCCTAGATATGTTTGAACAATATCCATCAGGTCCTTTAAAATCAGAAAGTCGCTTGCAGAATATTTTCTTCTCACTCTTCGACAAAGACCAAGGTGCTGCTGGCAGGTAAGTTCTTTTCCCTTTGGCCCTCGGGTGCAGATCCTTTCTAATACCAAGATGTTCCAGATCCTTACGTGTATTGAGACCATCCTTTGAATTCCCACAGTGAAGTAACGTTGAAACAATGCTCTTTGCCACATTTCGCTCTATGTGCATTACATCCAAATTATGCCTCACGGGTAGTTCCTAAATATCAATACAAAAGAAGCAAAATCAAAATTATCAATCAAAACTGTGAGATTCTTAAAGATAATAATATACAAAGAATATTATGTGTTCCATATAAGACTCACCTCCCAATAAGGAAGTTGGAAGAAGATTGATCTTTTTTTCCATCTTGACAACTCCTCCTCATCAACTTCATCTTCTTCCTCTGCCTCAGATTCACTAGAAACGTCCCCAATATCACAGTCTTCTTCAACACTCACTGTCCTTTTCCTCTTCCTTCTAGCTTCTCTAAAATTTCCAAAGTTGTTAACAAAGTTCTTCAGGTTATTGGAAATGTCATGACCAGAAAGTATCCTTGACTTTCTCCCATGTTCAGCGTGTCCATCAAACCAAGCCTTCTTCGACCTATATCTATGTGTTGGTGGGAGACCCTTTCTATGAGACATATACACATGCTTCCTACAGAACTTCAGCCACATACTATCAGTGTGTTTCCCGCACAGTGGACAACCCATTTTTCCTTTCACTTTGCATCCAGCTAGATTTCCATAGGCTGGGAAATCACTAATAGTCCAGAGCAGCATTGCCTTCATAGTAAATGCAGACTTACTCACAACATCATATGTTGACTCTCCTTTGCTCCACAACTGATTTAAATCCTCTATTAATGGCTCTAAGTAGACATCAATACTATTACCAGGCTGTTGTGGACCAGGAATGAGCAGTGTTAGCATGATATTCTCCTTCTTCATACATAGGTTAGGAGGCAAATTGTAGTTAACTAACAGCACAGGCCAACAACTGTACTTACTGCTCTGTATGTTGAAAGGATTAAATCCATCTGTAGAGAGTCCCAGCCGTATATTCCTTTCCTCAGCAGCAAATGTGGGATACTTGTCATTCATCTGTTTCCATGTCACGGAATCCACGGGATGCCTTAGTTTTCCATCGCTGCTTTTGTTAGTAGAATGCCACCTTAGGTTTCTGGCCATTTCTTCACACCTAAACATCCTCTTCAGCCGTGGAATTATTGGAAAGTATCTTAATACTTTCTGTGGGACACCTTTCTTGATCTCACCAGTGTGCTGGTTAATCTTCCATCTTGAGGCCTTACATTTAGGACAACTGTCGAGCTTCTTCAACTTCTTTCTGAACAGGCAGCAATCATTAACACACGCATGAATCTTCTCATAGCCCATATCAAAAGACTTCAAAAACTTCTTAACTTCGTACAGTGATGTATGCAACACGTTATCCTCTGGTAACATCTCCGGCAGCGTCTCAAGAAGATCATCGAAGCTCTTATCAGACCAGCCATTCTTAGTCTTCAGCCTAAACAATGACACGATGGCTGATAACTTGCTATGGTTTGCACAGCTTGGATATAATGGGGTTTCAGCATCTGCAATCTTTGCCAAGAACTCATCTTCTTTCATGTCTTCTCCCTCTGCCATCTCACAGAAGTCACATTCTGTAGCTAACTCTTCATCTAAATTCTCAACAGCTCTGTACAACCCAACAATCTCTTCATTCCACTGCTTCTCTTTCATATCGCCTTCAGCCACAGAGTATACTTCTCCATGATGATACCAGTCCTTACGCTGCTTGTACACCTCATCCATTCCCCTTCTAACCAGATGATCAACTATATCTGTAGCTGAATGCCGATCTACATTCCGACAGTCTGTGCAAGGGCAGATAATGAACTTATCACCTCCATCACCCGCAGACACAGCTTGGACAAAGTCCCATGCACCCTTCTCATAAGCAGGATCAACTCTGCAGTTATAACATAACAAAACAGAACAACTCATTAAACACTCAAATCCCCTACTGAGTACTGACATGGATCAATATATGTTGATTTCTTACCTTGACAGATGAACCCACGCCTTCTCCAACATTGTTTGATCTATACTTCTTTAAAACCATTAGAACGAGTAAAATGGTCAAAGAAAACACAAATTCTAAATAACCAACAAGTAAAATGGTCACAGAAAATAGAAACCGTGTGAAGCTAAAATCTCAAAAAATCACAGAAAATAAAAACACTCAGTAAGAAAAGAGTAAAACAAATCAGAAGCATGTAATGACTAAGCCGAGACTAAAACAAACCATAAACATGTAGTAAAGCCACGAGAATTAAACAATTTCAATCAGAATCAAACATATCAGAATCAAACATATTAGAATAAAAGAAATGAGAATCAAGGGAAACTAAGATATCGAAGAAAATAAACCTCTTCGGTTTGAATACGAGGTTCAATCCTCTTCAAATCGACTTGAGCTGGAGAGTACGAAATCGAGCTTCAAGGTGTCGACGGAGAGTTTCGGTTGTGGGAGAAAGGGGTTAGGGTTTTCTCGATAGAGAGAGAGAGAGAGATGGAGAGTATCGACGGAGAGTATCGATGGAGAGTATCGATGGAGAGTATCGACAGAACACGAAATCGAGTTCAAGGTGTCGACGGAGAGATTCAGGTTTTCTCGAGTGAGAGAGAGAGAGTTACTCAATTTTTTTTTAATTTACTTTTCGAAAACCATTTTTTTATCCTTATGTAGCCTAAGTGTTACAGTTAGGAGGGAATCGATTTAGTATTTCGCGGTTCTCAAAATTTCACTAAGTATAAGCGGTACGCGTGCTTTTCTATTCCCGCTTTGTGAATTTTTCACGACAGCATTAAGTTAATGCTATGAATATGTCCCGAAATCAAAAATATTATCTATCATAGCAGTTTGAAAATCCGTGCTATCCCAATATGCTATTAAAGGCCATTTTTCTTGTAGTGGGGTAAACTGGAATCACTTCGGTTAAAAGTGGGATAACTTCTTCATCATAACTCCTATGATATTAATTCAACTTCAGGGTGATTATCCACTGATTTATGAGTCCAAATCAAGATTCTTACATCGTGATTCATTCTGGTTTTATTAGTATCAAGAAGAAATTGCCAAATCTCCAAAAAGGGTAAACTGGAATCACTTCGGTTAAAAGTGGGATAACTTCTTCATCATAACTCCTATGATATTGATTCAACTTCAGGGTGATTATCCACTGATTTATGAGTCCAAATCAAGCTTCTTACATCGTGATTCATTCTGGTTTGATTAGTATCAAGAAGAAATTGCCAAATCTCCAAAAAGGGTAAACTGGAATCACTTCGGTTAAAAGTGGGATAACTTCTTCATCATAACTCCTATGATATTGATTCAACTTCAGGGTGATTATCCACTGATTTATGAGTCCAATCAAGCTTCTTACATCGTGATTCATTCTGGTTTTATTAGTATCAAGAAGAAATTGCCAAATCTCCAAAAAGGGTAAACTGGAATCACTTCGGTTAAAAGTGGGATAACTTCTTCATCATAACTCCTATGATATTGATTCAACTTCAGGGTGATTATCCACTGATTTATGAGTCCAAATCAAGCTTCTTACATCTTGATTCATTCTGGTTTGATTAGTATCAAGAAGAAATTGCCAAATCTCCAAAAAGGGTAAATTGGAATCACTTCGGTTAAAAGTGGTATAACTTCTTCATCATAACTCCTATGATATTGATTCAACTTCAGAGTGATTATCCACTGATTTATGAGTCCAAATCAAGCTTCTTACATCGTGATTCATTCTTGTTTTATTAGTATCAAGAAGAAATTGCCAAATCTCCAAAAAGGGTAAACTGGAATCACTTCGGTTAAAAGTGGGATAACTTCTTCATCATAACTCCTATGATATTGATTCAACTTCAGGGTGATTATGCACTGATTTATGAGTCCAAATAAAGCTTCTTACATCATGATTCATTCTGGTTTTATTAGTATCAAGAAGAAATTGCCAAATCTCCAAACAGGGTAAACTGGAATCACTTCGGTTGAAAGTGGGATAACTTCTTCATCATAACTCCTATGATATTGATTC
>CAJHQQ010003328.1:0-46061 GCA_905132885.1 Moricandia moricandioides
GGTATTGATCGGTTCTGGATTATGTGTGTCGATCGATATTGAAGGGTGGGTGTCGCTCGATTGTTGATTTGCAGGAGAGTAGGTCGATGATAGAGGTTGGGTGTCGATCGATGGTCCATCTACCGATTACTCATTACACTCGTAATCGAAGAAGCATGTGGCCACAAGCTCAGCATCATTACACAATTCGATCAGGGTAGCCTTGTTCTTATTTTTGACAGGTTCATAAAAGTTATTTTTATCAATTAGAGATAGATATAACCTTATTAACTGCATGTCGCATATGGCTCCCACAGTAGCCATGAATTCTCTCCCAAGTAGTAGCGAAGAGTTCCAATCTATCCTGATGTCCATCACATACAAGTCTACTGGGACTAGGGTATTGTTGATCTGCACTGGAACATCATTTACCATCCCTCCTGAGTTCACTCTTGAGCAGTCTAGAAATGTGAACGAATCGTTGGAGGCTTCCTGTAAAGACCCGCTCCTGAAGTATTTTTATTTGTTAAAGATTAAGATCGAGGAGAGGTTTCTTTGTAAGAGAGTAAGATATTTCTAAGGGTTGGAACACTTGTATTTGTCAAGAATGGAATAAGAACTCGATTTTTCTCTAATTATCGAATTGTCCTTGCTAATTAAGTATTATTAACTGAGACTAAATGGTGATAACTAATCAAAAAACAATCGGATTATAAGCGAGGTATCGAGGGGACCGTGGTGCCAATTAAGGAAAGTTTAGTCCTTCGAGAATGCAAGTTACAAGTAAGGCAAGTTGACTAGTCATCATTGTCAGGATTATACGAAAGGAAGGTTGGGTTAGCGGGAGTCATATAAGGAAAGAATTGTATATCGATTAAGCCTTTAAGGGAAAGTTTCGACCAAGCCGATTAAGGAAACTGCACTTAATTCTCGGCTTGGTGAGCAAGTCCAAGGGTAGTATAAAAGGGACCTCCAGCTCTTATCTTAAAAGGTCAGATCAAGAACGCAGTTCTAGAGAGAGAGAGTTTGGAAACAGAGGATCGAGCAAGGAGGACCGTAGGAACCTTTGCCAGAAAACACAGATGAGTTCAGTGTCTTCAGTATTTTAAGATCAATTCAGCTGAGGATGTGATTCGTGACAGTCCAATAAAGATTGTTTTGCCTAGTTTGATTCCTTAGGATCGAATTGTTCTTGGATAGAAATTGTTTATAGAAATTTTGTTCTTCGTTCTTCGAGATAGTTCTCAAGGATCGAAGAACGTCCATACGCTCATAGGGTATTTTCATTTTAGATTGTGTGAAATGATGTTATGTTTAGTTGAGATGTTTATGTGAAACACTTAGATTTGATCCGACAAGAATTGAAATGTTAGATTGAAAATGTAATAGAAACGGATTGAGAATTGAAGTAATTTAAGGAAAGCACGAGATTAGAAGAACGTGATTAAGTTAAGGAAAGTATGTTTTGGTTTTGGCCGTGTATGTTGGCTTCGGCCTTATGGACCTTTGGGTTACAGGTTGGGTTTCGCCGCACGTTTGGCAATTGCCGTAATGGACCGATGGGTCACAGGTTTGGCTTTGGCCGCAGGTACGGCTACGGCCGCATGCACGGCTATGGCCACATGCACGGCTAAGGCCGCAGGTACGGCTACGGCCGCAGGTATGGCTATGGCCGCAGGTTGGCTACGGCCATTGATGCGCACTTGGATAGCACACCGGGCAAAACAGACATGCATGGCTTGATCATTTTAAGCAGTAAAGATATATGTTCATTGTTTGACTTATATCTTCCAAACCACGAGGCTCCTATGCATGAAATTACTTGGAGAATGTTCTCAACTCAATTATCGAGCTCCTTGAAGAAGAATCAGATCAAACGGAGTTCAGATGTGGGATTTATGCCGTTTACAAACCAGGTGATCTTCAGTTCTCGCGAATTCAGACATGTGCGCATTCAGGTGAGCTGGACCAACACTGCCCTGGAGCTGGATGAGCTAATTGAAACTATCTGGATGAGCTGAATACTCAAGTGATTTGGACTGACATTATCCTAGACGAGCTGAGCTGGATTGACACTCATTTGGACGAGCTGAGCGAGCTAATTCCATCTTCCGTGCTGGTTCGACCACCCCAGAAGATACAATCTGTCAACTCCCTTTATGATGAACCAAGCCAATCTTTTTAGGATCGTAGAAGGCGTTGTACCAGAGGCATACCGTTTGGAATTTCCCGAAGAGCTCCATCCATTCCATGATGTATTCGATGTGTCTCAACTGAGGAAAGTGGTAAGGGATCCGACACTGATTGTCTCACAGCCACCTGAAAATTTGAGTTCTGGTCTGTCGACTCATGGTAAACCAATACAAGGGACAAGGCTTCCGGACAAGAAAATTAGGAGGAAGAGAGTTCATGTGGTAGAAGTTGTATGGGAGCGTGATGGGATGCATGAGACTACAAAAGAGCGTGCGAGCATGATGAGGGCTGAGTATCCAGAGTTATTTGATACCCAAGTGGATGAGCAGATGGTGGGTGCGGATTTGGGGGACGAATTCCTCTTTAGTGGGGGAGAGTTGTAACGACCCACTACCGAAGTATTTTTATTTGTTAAAGATAAAGATCGAGGAGAGGTTTCTTTGTAAGAGAGAAAGATATTTCTGAGTGTTGGAACACTTGTATTCGTCAACAATGGAATAAGAACTCGATTTTTCTCTAAGTCTCGAATTGTACTTGCTAACTAAGTATTATTAACTGAGACTAAATGGCGATAACCAATCATAAAACGATCGGAGTATAGGTATCGAGGGACCGTGGAGCTAATTAAGGAAAGTTCGGTCCTTCAAGAATCCAGGTTCCAAGTAAGGCAAGTTGACTAGTCATCATTGTCGGGATTATTCGAAAGGAAGGTCTGGTTGGCGGGAGTCAAATAAGGAAAGAATTTTAGATCGGTCAAGCCTTTAAGGGCATTTTTTGACCAAGCCGATTAAGGAACTACACTTAATTCTCGGCTTGGTGAGCAAGTCCAAGGGTAGTATAAAAGGAACCTCCAGCTCTTAGTTTTGGACACAGATCAAAGCAAGTCCTAGAGAGAGGTCATAGCAAAAAGCATTTCTAGAGAGAGAGTTTGGAAAGAGAGGATCGAGCAAGGAGGACCGTAGGAACCTTTGCCGGAAAATGCAGCTAAGTTCAGAGTTTTTGATCTTTTAAGATCAATTCAGGTGAGGATGTGATTCATGACAGTCCAATGCAGATTGTTTGATTCCTTAGGATCAAAATTTTCTTGGATAGAAATTGTTTATAGAAAGTTCGTTCGTCGTTCTTCGAGATAGTTCTCAAGGATTGAAGAACATTCATAAGTTCATAGGATATTTTCATGTTAGATTGCGTGAAATGATGTTATGTTTAATTGAGATGTATATGTGAAACTCTTAGATTTGATCCGACAAGAATTGAGATGTTAGATTGAAAATGTTATAGAACCGGATTGAGAATTTAATTAATTTAAGAAAAGTATGGGATTAGAAGAACGTTATTAAGTTAAGGAAAATATGTTTTGGCTTCGGCTGTGTATGTTGGCTTCGGCCGTTATGGACCTTCAGGTCGCAGGTTGGATCAGGTTTGGCTACGACCGTAATGGACCGACGGGTCACATGTTTGGCTTCGGTTGCAGGTACGGCAACGGCCACAGGTACGGCTACGGCCGCAGGAACGGCTACGGCCGCAGGTACGGTTACGGCCGCAGGTACGGCTGCGGCCGCAGGTACGGCTACGGCCGCAGGTGCGGCTACGGCCGCAGGTGCGGCTACGGCCGCAGGTACGGCTCCGGCTGCAGGTTGGCTACGGCCATTGGTTGGCTTCGGCCAAAGGCTGATGGACCGTCGGGTCAGAATATTATGAAATATTAAAGTAAAGGAATGATAGAACCGGATCTTAGGTTGATTGTTTTGATGCATGAAAATGGATAAGTAATAGGAAAAATGGCTAAGTAAGAAATGATGGAAACTGAATGCTAAGTTGATAGAATGGGACTGCTAGGTTGTTAGGCTGGAAAAGGGTAATTTGATTGATTGATTATTGGCATGTAGTGGACGGTATGGAGCGTCTTCACTGAGTACTTTTGTATGCTCATGCCTCCTTTTTTGATGCAGGTGACGAGTATTTGTTTGGACTAGAGCGCAGGACGATGAAGACCATCGGGACTGGATATTCAGTATCGAGATTGTTATGGGATTTCCATGGGAATTTTTACGAACTTTATTTCATACGATTATGATATATTGATTCAGATTTATTATTAAATTGCAGTATTTACTTATGTTACTTAATAAAAGGTTTCCAATTTTTTTTTACTTGGAATTTCTCTTACGACTTCGCAAAGATTTCCGGGTTGGGGTGTTTCAGTTCCACTCTTAGGTTCAGCTCCTCTGCCATAGACTATGGCATAATGCTTACTGAAGATCCAGTGTTGCAGAGGGCGTTGGGATATTTGTTTCCTTTGATGAAGCATGGAACCACAAACTTCCCAGGATCTTTTTCCTTTTCCAAACAGGTTCTTTGCTTCATCTTCTCTCTGAGGTGATTGAACATGGTTTCTATATCATCATCTGTTTCCCTAAAAAACATCCACAATCTATGAGTATAATAAGCTTCATCAAAAGATATATCTAAAGGAATTTTAAAAAACTCTTTTAGCAAAGCCATCGATCTCCTTTTCATTGGCTTCTCTGCGTTGATGCTTTGGGATCTTTTGCCTCCTCTTTAAGTGTCCCTCATCTTTTTTATCAAGATCCATAGATTCAGATGTGTCTGTATTCTGGTTTGAAATTGTGGTTGTTGCACGCAAAAGCAGACTTGCGTTGAGGTTGGGTAATCGGACTGGGTTTTTACCCCATTGAGCGATGCCAGGCATGTACTGTCGACCGATGCTTCCGTCTCTATGTCGATCGATGTCATGAGTGCGGTATCGATTGATGTTAGTCGATTCACCCAAGGCTACGATTCTGTAGGTTTCACCGTCGATCGATTCTCGTTGTCTGTCGTCGATCGATGCGAACGGGAATTGCCGGGTGACATGGAATTTTCAACATGAATGTTGTTGTCTTGGGGTTTCACTTCCTGCCCGAAATCATCATCAATCAATGCATTGATGTGGTGCTTCTGTCTAGTCTCCATCTTCTCCTTAATCAGGCTCTCATGTCTCCTAATTGTCTCACTTGTTTGCATCACTTGATTCTCCAACTTCTTCACATGGGTGCTGAGGTTTTCGAACTTGGTATTGAGGTTGAGGTACAGATCATCTATCTTTCCCTTGAAATCCACAGTCTTCTTCTGCTGTCCCTCTAAGACTCTATCAACCATTGCTTCAATCTTGCTTCCCTGAGTTTATGGAGGAGGATTTTGGTAGTAGGAAGATCCATATGTCCTGTCGTTGTTGAAGGGCTTTCGCTGTGAACTCTGATTAAAGTTACTCCTTTGACCAGCACCATAGGAGTTCCTGCTGAAACCTGGATTCCCTTGTCTCTGGAAACCATTCCCATCAATGTAGTTCACATCCCTTTCTTCAATCTCATCTTCTCCAGACTCTATTGTTTCTACCTCTGCAAAAGTAACCTGCTTTCTGAGAAATTTCTTAACACTATCCAGCTTTGCTTTCACTTCTTCAGTCTGATCCTTGCTCACTGCTGGGTACTGTTGCTTGAGGCTAGATTCTCAGTCAACCTAGTAGTTTCTTCAGGGCTACTAGTGCTGAAATTTCCTTCACTAGCTGTGTCCAATGCCATCTGATACTGCAATCCAATACCTCTGAAGAAAGTGCTAAGAAGCTGCACTTCGTTGAACCCTTGATGTGGACAGTCTCTCTGGTATGACTTGAATCTGATCCATGAGTTTCTGAAAGACTCTGAAGGTTCTTGTGAAAAAGTAGTAATCTTTCTCCTCAGATCTTTTGCTCTTGCGTCATTAAAGAAGTTACGCAAGAAAGCGTTCTTAATGTATGTCCAGGATGTCAAAGATCCTGGTGGTAGCTGCTTAAACCAATATGAAGCTTCTCCAGCAAGTGAGTACTTGAAGAGCTTACAGAAAAGATAGTCCTCAGGGACTCCATTGGCTTTAATAGCACTCACTAGATCCTCAAATCCCTCCAGATGATCCATAGGGTGCTCTTGTCGCAACCCACGGTAAGGCTTTTGTGCTACAAGTCCGAAGTAAGCGGGCTTGATCTCAAAATCGTTTCTATGAAAAGCTGGAGGGCGAACGGCGGATCTGTTGGCGTAGAACTGGTGTTGGAGTCAAAAACGGTCACGACGAAATCAACGGCTCAAGTCCTTGAAACATGCTCCTTCCAAAAGTCTCGGCCATGAAACCTTTAATAAATGATCAAGCCACAAGGGTCATCATACGGAAAATTCCCAAACTTGGCATACGGGTCACAATATGGCGACCCACGCTCTCCAGGACCGGGTGGCCATATGGCGACCGACACTCAGGAAGCACGGGTCGCCATATGGCGACCCATAACCTTGAGGACCGGGTCGTTATATGGCAACCGGCTCACGAAAAGCACGGATCACCATATGGCGACCCACATTCCCAAGGACTGGGTCGCCAAATGGTGACCGACTCTCGGAAAGCACGGGTTGCCATGTGGTGACCCACTCCCAAGGACCGGGTCGCCATATGGCGACCGGCTCTTGGAAAGCAAAGGTCACCATATGGTGACCCACACTCCCAAAGACCGCGTCACCATATGGCGACCGGCTCTCGAAAAGCACGGGTTGCCATATGGCGACCCAAACTCGCAAGTACCGGGTCACCATATGACAACCAGCTCTCGGAAAGCACGGGTCGCCATATGGCGACCCACACTCCCAAGGACCGGGTCGCCATATGGCGACCGTCTTTCAGAAAGCATGGGTCACCATATGGCGACCCACACTCCCAAAAGACCGGGTCGCCATATGGCGACCGACTCTCAAAAAAAGCATGGGTTGCCATATGGCGACCCACATTCCCAAGGCCCGGGTCGCCATATGGCGACCGACACTCAGAAAGCACGACCCACACTCCCTAGTCACGGGTCGCCATATGGCGACCGGCACTCGGGAAGCATGGGTTGCCATATGGAAACCCACACACTGAACCCAGGTCTCTATATGGCAACCTTCACATGCAGAGCATGTGTCGCCATATGGCGACCTGACCTGTCCAAGTCTAGGTCGCCATGTGGCGACCCAATCCATCCAAAGTCCAGGTCGCCATATGGCGACCTGACCTCTTTTAGTCTGGGTCGACATATGGTGAGCTGTGTCTCGCTTTTGTATTCTTCTTTGAGTCATGATCGAAAAAGCTTTTCGTTTCGTCTTAATCGGAGTTACCGTTAGAACTTTACGATAAAAAACCGCGAAGACTCATTTTCCCGAATGAAGTTCATGTTTATCGTATAAACGGCAATGGTTAACTCAACACCACATCTGTCTAAACTATGCGAGAAGTGAGAACTTCCTAGATTAATCGATGTAGTATCATTAAACATTCTTTTGAATAAATCGTAAATAAGTCGAAATATGGCCCAAAGAGGCCTGGAACACGGCTAAAAGAACCATTTGCGATTTAATATGGAATTAAGCCCGTCAATGTTATGACTGTGTATCTTTACTCGCAGAAGAAGATAAATCTCGCAAAATCGAAAATAAATGTCAAGTTTTCAAGATAATGATGAAGATCGAGATGAAAAGGAATATTTCCGTAAAATGATAAACTCGACCTAGGGGAAGAAACGGAAAGAAAAAACCGCCTTGAAGAGGAGTATATAGGGGAAGAAAAGACGAGAAATAAAAGAAAAGAACTTTTTAGCATCCACAACAAACTTAGGGCAATAGGCATTCACTTTTGGTGTTGTTATCAAGCTACGTTCGTTTAGGTTTTCATAGTGAGGTTGCTAAAACTAGGGATCTCGCCGAAAGCTTTTTGTAGCCAAGGCTTGTTACCTTCTTGTACGAAAGCTCTTACGCAATTACGAATAAGAACCTCTTTGCACACTCTCTTTTCGAAATTATCTTGTCATACTTTTATCGTCGTCTTTCTTTAATTGTTTTGGTTGTTTGGCGTTTGGTTTAAAGCAGATTGTCTGGGATCTCCCGGGAAAGTTAGGGTTTCCTGACTTCCTAAGTTTACGGAAATCAACGGTGTCAATTTTGGTTCCCACAGTTTAGCACTAGAAAGAGGGGGATATTAAGGATCAATCTTTCTCACAACCACAAGAACGCCAAATCAATAATGTCAGCTGACAATCTTGACAACCAACAACCTCGCAATGACGCTAGCCGCGACAACGTTGACAACACTCCTGCGGCCATCACTCCCGTTGTTAACACTGAGCCCAACACCGCGGAAGTGGAGGGGATGAAAAAAACTGATCTCCGCCTACGAAAAAGGGCAGAAGAGAAGGATAAGGTCATGGGATCTCTTGTTAAGCAGGTCGAAACCCTAACTGCACGGACCCGAGCTGCCCTTCCTAGCGGAACCACTAGTCTCCAAGGAAAAAGACTCAACTTCATGGGAGAAGCCATCGGGACAAAATCCTGATGAAATCACCATGACGCCAGCACGGAAAAGTCCGGGCGATCTTTAGCCTGTGGAAGAGGACATGGAAGAGGGGGAAATCGAGCGCGTCAACATGGACTCTAGCAGTCAATCTGAGTCGTCAGACCAAGACGCGGACACACATCCATGAAGGAGAAGGAGCCATACGGCCCAGGAAAACCTGCTTAAAAGACCATGAAGGAGGAAGAAGAAAACCTCATTTGGGTAGAGCAGGAGAAGCTGGCTGTAGAACATACTCGAAGAACACGCAGCCAACGCCGGCAGACTTGGAAAACCGCTGACGACGAGTCCAAGATCCGCGATCTCCGTAATGATCTCATGAAAACGGTGGAGGAAATGAGAGTGGTTAAATCTCAGATTCACCATGCGACAAGCTTGGCACCAGAGATAGACCAGCTGCTCGAGGAAGCTCATAAAACTCCCTTCACGTCTCGTATTTGTAACACCAGAGTATCGGGCCCTGGAAAAATCATGGTGCCAACATACAGTGGAACGAATGATCCCAAAGCGTACTTGCATGCCTTTGAAATCACGATGGGAAGGGCCAGATTTAGAGACAGTGAAAGAGACACCGACCAATGCCGCCTCTTTGCCGAGAATCTTGAGGGAGCCGCACTCGAATGGTTCTCCCGCCTTAGGCAGAACTCCATCGGAAGTATTCGATGTTTATCAATCGAGAAACTTCCGAAGTCGACCTATGGAGCTTAGCTCAAAGGGAAGACAAACCACTCCGCGACTTTATTGACCGGTTCAAGCTCGTTATGGCTAGTGTCAGCAGGATCAGCAACATGGTAGCCGTGGAAGCACTTCAGAAGACACTTTGGTATAAGTCGAAGTTCAGAAAATGGATCTCCCTAATCTAGGACGCATTTCATAAGGCCACATACTACATCATGATCGAAGAAGAGACCAAGTTTCTGTTGCAAAAGCACTAACCGACGAAAACTTCTTCAAGAGACTCAACTCTAGATCAGAGGTTGAATAAAAAAAGAAACCCCCATCAAGAGGGAGAAGAAACACACGGGGCGCACAACTACGCACTCAACTCTGGCTCGGAGAAAGGACGAACCTCGGCCAAGACATGGATCCAAAATCCCAATTATGACAAACCACTCTGCGACTTCCATCAAACTCGCGGCCATTTAACCATCAATTGCAAAGTTCTTAGAGCAAGGTTAGCAGCGAAACTAATCGTGGGAGAACTCTCCGGGATAACAAGCGTCAAGGACCTCATCCGCGATTCTGATCATCCCCGAACACCGACAAACCTCCCTAGATAGAGAGCTCTTCGGGGGATAAACGCGGAAGGAAGCAGGATGAGAAAAGTAACGACAGCCATCATCGCAGGATGAACATGATAAACAGAGGGTCGCAGTTCTTCGGCGACACGGTCTCCTCGATCAAGGCTCAGCGAATGGCTGGCGCAAACGAGAAATGGTCGACCTGGTCTCCACCCTCGGACAACGAAAATAACGCCGTCACCTTCAAGGAAGAAGAACCCGGCGAAATCGATCAACCCCACTGCAACCTGCTTGTCGTCGATCTCATAATCAAAGATCTCGAGGTCGCTAGATTCGTCATCGATGCGAGGAGCACAGCCAACATCATCTTACGTGATATACTCAAAAGGATGAACATCGACCTGAAAAAGGTCATACCGACGTCAAAAGCGTTAACTAGATTCTTTGGCTTAACCGAAATCACCCTTGGATCAATCAAACTCCCGGTGATGGCGAAAGATGTAACAAAAATCAGTGATTTCGCGGTCGTCGACTTCCCCGCCATGTACAACGTGATCATGGTGACTCCCAGGCTAAATGCCATGAAGGCGGTCCCTTCATCAAGTTCCCAACTCCAAACGGAACTGCCGCAATATGGGGCAGCCAAAAACAATTGTGACTCTGTTTCTTAGCCGAACACAAGCTAAGACAAATCACGGCCACTTTGATGGTTAAACCCAAATGAGCAAAGACCACTCAGTCACCGACTGAAAACGTCTCTAAAAAGGTGATCTAAAAACACCATCCCAAGCAACAACTCCGAACAAAGAAAATAAAAAGGGAACCGAGCCCGACGAGATAACCCAACCAGAGGAGATAATTCCGAAAGAAGGCATGGACCCTTCCACAATACCCGTGAATAAGATGGTCAACGCTGCAGCAGCCTAGTAAAAAGCACTCATCGCCAAAACCGAACTATGAGATGGCTTAATCCTCGAAAGGGGTTCGTAGGCAGCTTGTCTAAACGACAAGTTCAGCTATCCCCCTCTCTATAAACGGGGGGGGGGGGGGGGGGGGGGGGGGGGTGGGGGGGGGGGGGGAGAGTGGGTACGTATACAGATGTTCGTACTCCCACATGTTAAAATATTCGCCTTGTATTCGAAGTTTTTATATATTTTTTCCGATAAATAAAACACAAATATCTATAAACGGGGGGGGGGGGGGTGGGGGGGGGGGTGGGGGGTGAATGGGGGGTGGGGGGGGGGAGAGTGGGTACGTATACAGATGTTCGTACTCCCACATGTTAAAATATTCGCCTTGTATTCGAAGTTTTTATATATTTTTTCCGATAAATAAAACACAAATATCTATTTGTCACATGGACACCTAAAGTTAGTCCGAATCGTCCAAGTACGAACCAAACCTTTCCAGTGCAAATACATCCCCTTGCACACCATGTATGTTCTGAACACAATGCGAGACGTCGCATAAAATCTCCAAAAATATATTCTTAAAACCCTAAAACAGTTCATCCGCAACTGTAGTCACAAACGAGCACTCGCTCTAACATCTCACTCATCGATTCTCCCCGATGAGTACATCATCCGTCTTAAACAAACGCACCTAACCATTGACACGAATGGTTCTCATACACCCGACTAGGATAATTGGTCACACAAAATCCGAAATTTTGGTCAGCACTTCCAGGAGACTTAAAAATTGTCTGTGGAGAGATGCTCGATTCCGACCATACGTAGGCAGCTTGTCTAAATGACAAGTTCAGCTATCCCCCTCTCTATAAAATGGGGGGGGGGGAGTGGGTACGTATACAGAAGTTCGTACTCCCACATGTTAAAATATTCGCCTTGTACTCGAAGTTTTTATATATTTTTTTTCCGATAAATAAAACACAAATCTCTATTTGTCACATGGACACCTAAAGTTAGTCCGAATCGTCCAAGTACGAACCAAACATTTCCAGTGCAAATACATTCCCTTGCACACCATGTATGTTCTGAAGACAATGCGAGACATCGCATAAAACCTCCAAAAATATATTCTTAAAACCCGAAAACAGTCCGTCCGCAACTGTAGTCACAAACGAGCACTTGCTTCAACATCTCACTCATTGATTCGCCCCGATGAGTACATCATCCGTCTTAAACAAACGCACCTAACCATTCTCACGAATGGTTCTTATACACCCGACTAGGATAATTGGTCACAAAAAATCCAAAATTTTGGTCCGTGGAGAGATGCTCGATTCCAACCATACAAGTTGTATAAGCCGAAAACATATCGCGTCTTTAAAGCCGTACGGAATCAAGTTGAAATCACAACATGTAAAACGAAAGCCAACTAGTCATCGCATAGCCTTCACCGAGAGTAAACCTAGGTCTTGACCTAAACCCAACACACTGGTCTCTAACCGAGAGTAAACCTAGGTCTTGCCCTAAACCTAGGCATGAATATCGAAAGATACGAGATCCTAAAAGCATGCCTCTTTGTTCACATCTAAACACTCAGGAACTTTTCCACAGGTCCTGAACGAGCAACGAATAGAACGATCTACCGAAAGAGATGGGTGATGAGATGAAAACTCATAACCTGTTCTCTACATGCAACACACTCTTAAATCCCAAATCTTTTCAATAAAGGATGGTCCATCCATACAAAAGCCGCAAAGCGACAGGTATTCAAAGCCAACACGTGGCCAGTCCCAAAATAAAAACAAAGCCACATCTGGCCAAAGTAAACGTAATCAAGAACATAGAAAATCCATCAAGGGTCTAACTGGAAATTTCCCGACATTGAACGACCGAACATACCCGCAGGTTGGTCCACCTTGACTCCTTCGTCGGCAACCCCGGTCGCGGTCTCTTTCGTGTCGGGAGAAACTGGGATGGGATCCCAATATCCCAGCAGCTTCGCCTCAAAGGGAGGGACCAAAGTCTTGACACCTTTGTACTCGTCCCTATACCTAGTCATTATGGTCATCTCGGTCTGAAAAACATAGTCGTCGGCCGTTGACCGTGACAAGGTACGAACAGACCCAAGGCACTCACTGAAGCCGCCCATGAGCTCTTGGGCCTCCCTGAGCTTCCAAAATTCAGCCTTGAACTGAGTAGCACAATAATCAACCACCGCAACAAACTGGCGCTTCCCTCGTGTCTCCGCACGAAGAAGATCCCTGGCATGCTTTCCCTCCAGCTCCTGGTCCGTGAGGTCGCGTGCGGAAACCTCTTCTCGCAGAAGAGCAGCCTATTTCTCTGCTCTCTCAGCCCTAAAACAGAAAAATCGTGCCTCCCAGAAGCTCGCCTCGAGGGCACTGTTGAATGCAAGTAGCCCTGCATAGGATGGAAGATAAGGAAACTTAGCCAAGCAAAGTTCGAACTACTAACCGCATTGACTATTCTGGAACCCTCCGCAAAGGCTTTCGACCTGGCCTGACAATCTACGGTAGGTGGAGGGTTGGAGTCAGACGGAAGTTGCTTAAAGAGATCGTCGAACCGACAATCGGGAAAGGGAAAGTCGCTGACTCCACTCCCATCGCCCGGAAATAGTCGGAGGCCATACAGTCAGGGGCCGCTTAGGTCAATCCCTTTGCCCCTGGAAGGCCCCAAATCATCGGCGTCTCTTAGGTTAATCCCTTTTCCCCTGGAAGGCCTCACATCCTCTCGAAACACTGGAATGTCCCTCGACACAAACTCATCCATCTCCAATCCAGGTCCTTCGTCCACGGCCATTTCAGGACGGGCTCGCGATAGGTGATATCGTAGCGCCTTGCGAACTCACTTTGGGGTGAAAGAGGTCCACAAAAACGAACCGGTCCGATGAAGATCCCGCACAGAGATCACGTCTTCTGGAAACGGCGGTAATGGGTTAGTCACTGCAAAAAGCAAAGGACTAAAGAGTTAGATATCGTCGGAACGGAAACATGCGTACACCTAATCAGTACCATAGCGACCCTACTCACTGCAAATTTCAGGAATGCAATCTCCCACGCATGGCCGTTCGAAATTTTGTCCTTTATAATCGACATGTGTGGGCAAGGAGTATAGCGATACTTCCTGCCTGTCAGCAACAATGTCTTTAAAAGGGCCTTGAAGTGGTCTACGTTAAAGAATACCCCGTGCTCGTAACTCAGAACCAGAATTCTTAAAAGGTGCTGAAGACGCGTGATACGTCCTAGGATTTGACAGGATCACTGAAACGGTTATGAAACGGATATGATCTCACAATGGAGAAATAGTAGATCGATAGCTGACACAAGAGTGGCGGAAACACTCTTGATACTACCAGAGATTCGACGTTGGTTGATGTGATGCACAAGTCCAAAGATCGAATGGTTTGTTTGCTAGGTGATAACCTCACCAAGAAACAGAAAAGTTCTAAACAAATAACTAAAAGAGAGATAAACTCAAAATTATAAGAAGAAAATTGATTGATCTTATTGCTGGAAAGAAGATACATATTTATAGTAGCAAGCATGTGAACAGACGAAGAAACTTTTGTGAAAACCACACCTAGGAAACTACGACAAAGATTAAGAGTAATCAAAATGAGTCCTTTGTTCTTGGTCTTACCCCTTCACCTATTGTCCAGGTTCATCCGAACCTAACAAAGTCTTCAGATGATCCTTTGCCTACTTTTGTACAGGTTCATCGAACCTTTCTGTGTTGATCGGGTCTATCGCGGTAAAGAGCAAGACACACCGTGGGCTGTCCGTGTGGGTGATCGATGAACTTTCATGAACGGAACTCCACTTTAGTCGACCCAAATCTTCAGATAGCTTAAGTAGGAGTGCAATAAGGTTTCGAGCAATTTCGCTAAAATGTTTTATGAATCTTCTATAGAATCCAGCATGCCCTAGGAAACTTCTAACATCCTTGACATTAGTGGGTGGTCGCAGTCCCGTCATTACTTCAATCTTTTACTAGTCGACCTCAATTCCAGCTGCCGAGACCTTGTGTCCCAAGACAATCCCGTTGTTTATCATAAAATGGCAGTTTTCCCAGTTCAAAACCAGACTTTTCTCTTCGCATATGGCTTATCGTTACACAGGTTATCGAGACATGTTTTGAATTTTGGACCATATACTGAGAAGTCGTCCATGAAAGCCTCCATGAAGTCCTCGATTATATCGGTGAATATCGACATCATGCATCTTTGGAAAGTTTCAGGGGTGTTACAGAGTCCGAATGGCATTCTGCGATATGCGAACGTTCCATAGGGACAGATAAAAGTGGTCTTTTCTTGATCGTCTGGATGTATGGGAATCTGGAAGAAACTTAAATACCCGTCGAGCAAACAGTAATATTCGTAGCTAGCAAGCCTTTCTAACATCTGATCGATAAAGGGTAAAGAGAAATATTATTTTCGTGTGGCAGCATTCAGCTTCCTGTAATCGATACACATCTTGTGTCCGGTGACAGTTCTCGTAGGGATCAATTCATCTTTGTCATTCTTTGCTACCGTAATTCCTCCTTTCTTTGGAACAACATGACTTGGACTGACCCAGTTGCTGTCTGAGATTGGGTAAATAACGCCTGCTTCTAAAATATTCATGATTTCCTTTTTAACTGCTTCCTTTAGGTTGGGGTTCAATCTCCTCTGATGGCCAATGGATGATTTGGATTCATCATCAAGGTGTATCCTATGCATGCATAAATGGGGAGAGATTCCCGAGATTTCATCTAACGAATATCCGAGAGCCTTGCAGTGCTTCCGCATTTTATTCAGCAACAATGCTTGCTCTCCGCTACTCGAGTTGACATTTATGATGACATGATAAGATTTTTCATAAAGAAAAGCACATTTAAGACCAGCTGGAAGTGTTTAAGCTCGATTTTAGGTGCTTTCGTTTTGCTCCAGTTATCGGTTACAACACGTTGTCGATCGACGGATATATTGGGGTGTCGATCGATGGGGGTCGATAGATCGAGTTCTTCAATATCAACATTGAAAATTTCTTCTGTGGCATACATTAACCTTGTATACTCCTCAATATGATCATCTAGCGCAAAGATGTAGCCTTCAGGAGATGTGATTGCTCTCTAGAGGATCATTTGAGCACATATCCATGAATGATTCTTCTGCTAGGTCGGAAAGGTAATCGATCAAAGGCGTTTTTATTATCTTTTCCATGTCACAGACCATTGGTATCTTCCTGATGTTGAGACATATAAGTCCTTCTCTAACATCAATGATCGCTCCAGCAGTGGCCAGGAAAGGTCTTCAAGATAATCGGTTTTTTGGGTCCTTGATCTTATTTAAGTACTATGAAATCTGCATGTTATCGCAGTTATGAATGCGTACGGGCACGTCCTCAAGTATACCTTCCGAAATTCTAGTGGATCTATCAGCTAAAGCGAGAGTGACACTGGTAGGTTGAAACTGTGTTAGCCCGAGGGTGACCTGACTGAATAACACATCAAGTTTACACTAGAACCTAAATCGCAAAGGGATCTTTGGAATCTCTCATTGTTAATAGTGCAGTCTATGAAAAAAACTACCCATATCAGGGAGTTTAACTGGAACTTTTCCTTGAATAAAGTCGCTCACTTCTTTGGATACCATCATCACGCAGTGTTCTGTTTCTTTGAATCCTCGCGATGCCGCATCTTTCATGTACTGCTTAATAGCAGGCGAGATGTGAACGGCATCGTTTAGTGGCATCTCAATGATTACTTTTTCAAACACTTTCTTGCATATTATTCTTTCTAGCTGTTTCTTCTTCTTCTTTTTAATATTTTTTGGAGAAAAGGGGGAGGCGGTTGGTTGGTATACCTTTGTTCTAACCGGTTCGGTTGGTTAGAGTGTCGATCGCTTCTTTCTTCAGACCGTCAATCGATTATAGGTTCCAAATGTCGTTCGACTCTCGGTAATGAGTGTCGACCGATGTCTCCTACTTCCATGTTATTTCCCTTCAGTTTTGTAAACAATTCATCAAGGTCGTTAGTCTGGTCCAATCCTTCAGTTTCAGGAGGGGTTTTGGTATCTTGCTCGTCAATTTTGAGCGGGTGCTATTTTTCTTTTTCTCTATAGTGATTTTCATGAATACGTCGATAGTGATGTTCTCTTTAATGTCAGGGGTGAGTTGTCTACCACTTTGTGTAGCTACGACATTGCAATGGCTCCTAGGGTTAGCGTTCATTTTACCAGGTAAGAATCCGTTCTCTCTCCTAATGGACATAGCGTTACTCGCCACTTGGTTGTCGATCCTCTTAATGTGTTCGCCCAGAGTTTCAATTTTTTCTGTAATCTCTGAGTATATCAAATCTAACTTCTCATTGAGGTCGGCGGCTATTCTACGCTTTCCTATGAAGACTTGATTCTTTTTTTACTTTGAATTTCTTTCATGTCTGTTTTTAGTGGGGTCGTAGTTGCTTGTGAATTTGCCATCGCTTTACCTAAATAGTTGGTCATTCAGACTAATCACATTAGAGAACTCAACTCGTTTTTCGAAGTCGGAAGAAACAGCATCATCTTTACCATAATGTTGAGATAAGCTAAGTCGGAAGAAACAACATTGTCCTTACAATAATGTTGAGATAAGCTATGTCGATCTAGAAGGGCCGCAACTGATGCCATAGTCTTTCTAACTCGGATTGCGTGCTTCTCCTCTGTGCACATTGGTGGTTCCTTCCCTTTGGTGTCACTCTTTTCGAAAGCTCTACCTAAAGATATGTTCTCTATCAGCCTTTTAGCAGTTGCATGGCTTCAGGTGCCAAAGTTCCCCTCACTGGCTGTATCAAGGATGGTTTGGTAGTCTCGGTTTAGTTCTCTATAGAAAGTTTTGATGAGTTGGGGTTTTGAGACTCCCTGCTGCGGGCACGAAAGCTGGTAGCTCTTGAACCTCGTCTTGGCGTTTTTAAAGGATTTGTGGCTACCTCGAATGAATGTGTATATTTCTCTCCTCGCTTCCCAGTATCTGTCCTCGTCAAAGAAGTGATTGATGAAAGTGCTTCTAATATCTTCCCAACAAGTCAGGGATCCTAGTGGTAGCTGGTTCAACCACCTCCTGGCGTCACCTGCAAGGGGAAAAGGAAAAAGTTTGCAGCGATTGAAATCGTCGTTCACCATGTCTTCTACCATCTCGATGTGATCGTTCTGGTGTTCAGTAGGAAAACAATATTTGTCATTAGAATTGAAAACTTCATAAAAAATGTATATGTGTTTTCCAAATTTTTATAATAAAACAGAATTATACATATATATAGCATTAAATTAGTTTTGTTTTTATTCATATTCATATAAGCTACCAACTATATTTGAACTATGAAAAAGATAATAGTGTTAATAATTTTCGATTATACTCTGAACTTATTCATTTACAATAACAAAATCCTCTAACTTTCTATAACAATTTAATGACTAAAATACATACTAATATTTCTTATAAATGGTTATATATACTAACAAATACATTGTATTATCATTTCTACGATATATATCTAATAAGAATAACTTATGTAATTTATAAATTTAAAACATTTAATCACCATATGATACATACATACAGTTAGGTATAGGACGAATCGAATATCTAGGGTATTCTAGGATATATGGCTTCGAATAGGCATTCGTCGGATTCGTAAAATTGTTATCCAGATCCGGATATTTGGGGCTAGGATATTTGGACTAAAATCTGAATACACGCGGATATTCGGACCTGCTTTTTTTAATTAAAAATAAATTAAAAATTAAATATTAACAATTTATTTTGTCTATTTAAATTAGTATTAAGAAAACTTAAAAATCATTAAAATTTTAGTTATTGTATATAAATCTATATATAATATACATAGATAACTATAATTAAATTTTAAATATTTAATATCTAGATCCGGATATCCAGACATAAAATTTTAAAATTCAAATTTGTACTTGGTTCAATCGAATCCGTAAAGTCACTATCATGATCTATGAATATTCGTTTTTCGAAGCGGATGTGATCTCGAATCGGATAACGGATATTGAATATTAAGTTCAAGTCATATATACAATTATATCAAAAAAATTGCTTAAAATATTAGACATTCACAAAAATACCATCGCGCGGACGCTTGGGTCAAAGGCTAGTTTACAATTAATTTTAATATTACTTGGTTGAGAAGAAGTAGGGATTTAGGAAAGGAATATGCTTGTGCAAGACAAAAATATTAATTAAAATTAATCTAAACCATACAAATTCAAATTAATTATATAGTTGTTTTAGTTTAATATTATTAATAATTTCCAGTTACAATCGTATATGCAAATGGTTTAGTATGGTTTAGTCTTTTAATTTGGTTTATGCTACACAAGTTAGAAATCGTGGTAATGTATATGGTTTTCTTTGGTCTGGTAAAATATATTGACAATTTCGTATTTTAGATTGGATTAGAGATAATCTGGTTAAATATTTTTTTAATATGGTTTATGTGTTTTTGGTTTAGCAGATATTGAGGCAACCATATGGACTAACGAAGGGAATTGTCCATCACTTGATGTCCAAACATAAAAAAGTTTGACACAATGAAATTAGGATTTTTTTTGATACATAATCAGGGATTTTATATAAATCAATTTTTTAGTAGAGTATTGAAACCAAATGATTGGTTTAGTTAACTATAGTCAATTTTAAATAAACGTATTTGGCAGTCAATTTTGGTAAGGAAATAATTTCCTATTTTGGACACGAGTTATTAAATTTATCCAAAATGGAGTTATCAATCAGACAGTATGAAAAAGGAAGCTAGAAGCTCTAAGTAATCAATTAAAAATAGGCAATCACTACAAGACATACGCGTATTGGTAGCAGTTCACGGTAGCACGAATTGACCAACTGCTACTATAACTAGTTAAATCCAAGCCCAACTTTTTCGTAGCACTAAAGGGCTAGGGAAAAAATTTACTAAGCAGGAACATAAACTGACTATTATAGCTGTCAGTGTTTTGGAGGCAAAACATTAGCTTTTTTTATATATTCTTTTTTTTTTATTTCCCCCGTACCAAAGTCGGACATGCAGAGTGAAGAAACCAAAATCTCTCCCGAATTTCACCCAGATCTTCCTGCCTGAAGTCTTTTCCTTTTCGCGAGTCCGATTCCAGATGAAACCCAAATCGAATTGTGTCATTATGAACCCTAGATTGAATTTTTTGAATTCTCTAAGTTATCTTTTTACATTCTTCGATTTTTTTGAAGCTTCTACAATTTTGATTTCGTTTGAACCCTAGAAATACCAGGTTAAACATATTCAATTTTGTGGTTCTTATTTGTTTAAAAACTATTTTGATTTCGTGAGCACTGACTTATGACTCTTTTGGCGTTGAAGACTATTTAATTTGTGGTTCTTGTTTGTTCTCTTTTGGTTTGTAGGTTGGAGCTCCTAATTCTTTTCATCCAAATATACGTTATATCTTGTTTGTGTTTTTAATTGTCTGTCATTTTTAGTATTCAATTGGTTGAATAACTGACTGTTTATTGCTGATATTGTGAATGATAATGTGTTTGTTTGGTGTTTGAGAGATTCTTATGTGTTTGTTTGTTTTTGGTTATGGGTTAGAACATAGAAATGGTTGAAAAGTCACGGGTTCATCTTAATACGTAAAGAATAACAATATCTATACCTAAGGGAGTTTAAGTTTTGCTATTGTTTAATGCTTTCATTTGTTTTAAACGTTGAGCTGATCCTGGTTATGAGAGAGGTGCTTCGGATTTTGTGAGGTATGTTGGTGCATCTTTGAGAGAATTTGAGATGATCATTTTCCTATGGATTGACTATCGCAACGTTGATCGTCACTCAGCTGGTGTTGTTGTTGATAATCCTGTAAGAAAGGGAATAGATAGGAATTAAAAGATGCGAGAGGATTGGTATCATCATGGAGAAGTTATTTCCGGAACTGGCTGTAGAAGTAATGCAAGTGAGTTGAACAAAGAGAGTTTAGGGTTATACTAAGCAGCTGAGTTTCTTGGTGAAGAAATTCTTAGGAACGGTGACTTAAGTGAGGTTGCTGACGGTGAAGATAAGCAAGAAGATGAGTTTCTTGCAAAGGTAGCTGATGCAGAAACACCTTTGTATCCAAGTTGTGCAAACCATAACAAGTTCTCAGCGATTGTTTCACTCTTTAGAATAAAGACACAGAGTGGTTGGTCTAATAGAAGCTTCGATCTGCAGCTTGAGAATTTGCCACAGATTCTACCCAAATATAATGTCTTCCACACATCCTTGTACGAAGTGAAGAGGTTTCTAAGATATTTGATATGGGTTATGAGAAGATACATGCATGTGTGAATGACTGTTATCTATTCAAAAAGAAGTTTCAAAAGCTTGATAAATTTCCAACAATGAACGCTTCACGATGAAAGATTAACAAGCGCACAAGTGATTTGAAGAAGGGTTTTCCACAGAAAGTTATTAGGTATTTTCCTATAATTCCACGTCTCAAGAGGATGTTCATGTCAGAGGACAGGTGAAAGACTTAAGGTGACATTTTAGTAATAAAAGCACAAATAGAAAAAGTCGAGATCTGGTAGATTCAGTTACTTGAGATCAAATGAATGCCAAATACTTGTCATTTTCCGCTGAAGAGAGGAATTTGAGGCTTGGACTCTGCACTGATGGGTTTAATATGTTTAACATGATAGTGCTTAGCCTGTTTTGCTAGTGAAGTACAACATGTCACCTGACAAGTGTATGAAGGAAGAGAACATCATGTTGTCATTGCTGATTCCTAGTCCAAACCAACTTGGAAACAATATAGATGTCTTCTTAGAACCACTTACAGAGGATCTAAACCATCTGTGGGAGAAAGGAGAGATAACTTATGACGCGTTCAGTCACACTACATTTACTCTAAGAGCAATGCTTCTCTGGACCATCCAATATTTTCCTGCATATGGAAATCTTACAGGCTGCAAAGTAAAGGGAAAAATAGGTTATCTTGTGTATGTGGAAAACACACAGATAATATGTGGTTGAGTCATTGCAGGAAGCACGTATTCACGTCCCACCGGAAAGGTCTGCCTCCCACACATGTGTATCGAGGAAAGAAAGCATGGTTTGATTGTAAAGCTGAGAATGAGAGAAAATGAAGGATTCTGAGTGGTCATAACATAAAGCAATTACTCAGAAATTACAATAATTATTTTAGAAATGTGAAAGTAACTGGAAGGAAGAGAAAGACTAATGAGTCTGTTGGATTAGACTCCAATACAGATGATGAATCCAATGAATCAAAAGAAGAGGAAGAAAGAGTAGACGAGGAGGAGTTATCTAGATGGAAGAAGCGGTCAATCTTTTTATATTTTCCTTATTGGGAGGTATGTTTGTAATATAATTTTATATCCTTTTTCAGAATTGTTTTATTTAAGCTATCTTTGACATTTTTTCTCTTATCTATGTTTTCTATGTCTAGGATCTCCCGGTGAGACACAGTTTAGATGTGATGCACGTTGAAAGAAATATTGTTGGAAGCCTTGTTGCTACACTGTTGCATTGTTGAAAATCAAAAGGTGGGTTGAACGCTCAAAAAGATATGGAACAGCTTGGCAGTATGAAGGATTTACATCCTCAACCCCATGGAAAAAGAACATACCTTCCTACAGCTCCTTGGTCTCCGTCCATCAAAGAGAAGGAAGTATTCTGCAAGTGTCTATCAGATTTCAGATGTCCATATGGCTACTGCTCATATATATCAAGGTGTGTGTAGATAATCAAAGATATTAGCATTGAAATCACATGATTACCATGTCTTGATGCAACAGCTTCTTCCGGTTGCAACTAGAGGTATGAACTGATTGTCTGTTAACTTTGTATGTTAAAGCAGTAGATGTCCTGACTTTGATATCACTGTTTCTTTCTCTACAGGTTTATTACCTAATGATGTTAGGATAGCTATTGGACGCCTATGTGCATTCTTCAATCATCTCTGTCAGCGAGTTATTAATAGAGAGACAATTTCAGTAATGGAAACTGAAATTGTGGAAACTCTCTGCATGTTTAAGAGGTTTTTCCCTCTCAGCTTCTTCGATATAATGGTGCCTTTAAAAGTTCATCTAGGCTGAAAGCTCAGTTATGTGGACCAGTACATTTCCGTTGGATGTACCCATTTTAAATGTACAACTTATAACTTATTAGTTGTTATATTATGCAGTCAAGAATCATACTTTTAACCTTCATTGACCTTTATCTTATGCATGTACATGAATGTGCTGAAAGAGTTTGTAAGAACGGTGTATTGCTGAAGTGTATCTTGCTGAGGAATGCATGAGGTTCTACAGCCAGTTCTTGAAAAAAGGTAACAAGTTTTGAGGAGAAACTTGATAGAAATACTGAGTTCGAGAGCAGCTCTATTCTGAAGGGTTGTCCAATCTCCGCAGCCACTTGTTGTGTTCTTTCTGAGAAGGATAAGAACAGTCTCCATCTTTTTGTTATTCAGAATATAGAGATCGTGGAACCTTATGTGGAGTAAATTTCTCTATTTTTCTTGTCTTTCTTATTCTATATTTTGCTATATAAAGTTGCTAATATTTTTTTTAATCCAATTGAAACATGCACCTACAACAACTACATGAAACTAGTGAAAGATGGAGACGTGATGCAACATTCTTATGGAGCACTCATACTCATAAATTTGTGTTTTGGCTTATAGAACATGCAAGTTCATGATTTAAGCTACAATTTAATTTTCTGGTTATTGGTTAGTATCATATTTGTGTTTAATATATTTTGAAGTTTAAATATTTTGTTGTAGATACCTATTAGTTCAAAGAAACACGAAGATACACTGAAGTGATTGGCCTACGGACCTCATGTTAGCTCAAGATCATACACAAGTTACATAGTAAACGGTCTGTGGTTTCACACCAATTCAGTGGACATGCAAACTAAGAACAATGGGGGTTTATATGAGGCAACAACATTGTATAGAGCTAGTGCAAAAGACACATCTCAGATAGTTTACTTGGTATCATACTATCGCAGAGTGGTGGAGATTTTGCTGATCGATTTACAATACATTCTACCTCCCTGTATTCCGCTGTCAATGGGCAAACATAGGTAATGGAGTCAAGATAGAAGTGGCTTCACACTTGTCAACGTCAACCAAATCCAGCTCTCATATTCTAGAGATCCTTACATCATTGCCTCTCAAGCGAAGCAAGTATTTTATGTAGCTATGAGTGGTCCTACAAGGAGATACAATGAGGATGCTGAAGATGGAAATGCAGATGTTGGTCCATTGCCAGCAATAGTGGCCATGGATGCTGATGACTTGGTTGATGAATCTGGAAATGCGTGGCGTGATTGTGAATGGATATATGTTTGAAATTTTTTTTATATATATATTGGGATCATTGTTTGGTTACAATCTCATTTTTATTGAAATTATATGTTTTTGAGTTGCTTCTGAGTTTTGTTTGGTTTTGCTTTGATTGTGTGTTTCAGAGTGTTGTTTGGTTTTGGATTCATTCTGTGTTTCTAAACATTGACTGACACTAAACAACTCTCGTTTCTGTTTCAGGTGAACTAAAATGGGTAATCGTAAGAAAAAGCATGGAAAGAGAACAAGGGAGCCCAAGAAAAAAGTGGAAGAGAAGGAGTTGGAGGTAGACTTGAACATTAATCCTAAGAACAAGCGTGGGGAAAATTAGATGAAGAAACATTTGAAAGAGAAAATATTGGTAGATATGGAGGTTGAAATGGTGGAAGAAGAAATAATCAAGGAAACCAATGAAGATGCAGAAACAGAGGAAAATCAAGGGAACCAAAGAAAAAGCAGAAATGGAGGAAGAAGAACCACATAAGGAATCTTATGTAGAATAACAAAACAAGTATGATGATCATGTTGTTTGTGAGACGGACCAACTGAAGAATCAGACGAAGACACAGTTGGAAGAGAATGAATTGGAAGATATGGAGGAAGTAATGGAGGAAGAAGAACCAAGCAAGGAAATAAATGAATCAGGTGAAGGGAATGAAGAAAGAGCCGCAACTAATGATAATTTTGATACTGAGGCAGACCAAATGAATTTAATCTTCGAAGATGAGATACAATCTAAAATTTAGACAGCTAATGAAGTCGAGGACCAACGAAGATGAAACACATTGCCAAGGATCCAAGTAAACGGGAACATGCTGACTTCATAGATTTGGGAGAATCTTGTGGTCCCGGGTTAGTCTTGTTATCCTCCTACTTGTGTCCCTTAGTACGTGAACATGTTCCTGTGCTTATCGAGAACTGGAAAAAGTTAGTGAAAATATCAGAACAGTTCTGTGGAAGTCTATTGAGGTAATTTTTATCAACTTTTACAGATAAACTAAATTATACTTGTGATTGAATTGCCACAAATTCATGACTACATGTGAGGCTTGACTTGTATGAGTAGTTTAAAAAGGCTGATGTGTTTAAGCAAATGGGATGTTTGTGGAGAGAATCCAAGTCACGATTGGTAACCTCTGTCAGACATGCTAAAACCATTAAAGATAGGATAAATCTGCTCCCGAAGAAAGTATGTCCAACTGACTCAAAGAGAAGACTAGTAACGCCTTTAAGGTACTGACTTATCTCACCTTGTTTATTGTTATGCGTATTACTATTTTAGTAATTTGAATCAACATATGTTCTTATCATTCATTCTTAGGTTATATAAAAAAGAAGACATAACCAAATTCCTCACACTTGCATGCGTAAAAAATGGTTTGATTGAAAGAAGATTTGGTTAAGACTAGCGAAGAACCATCTCAGGTGTTGAGGCTAAGAGTTTAGGTTAAATCACGTACTAGGAAGGATGGTACGCCTGTTAATGTGAATGCTGCTGAAAAGATTGTAAGTTAATTATGTGTATTCTTATCAGATTGATTTTATAATTTGGTTTTTATTGCAATCCTGATCAGCTTCATCTGTCTCCAACTCAAGATGTGGAACCCAAAGAATAAAAGAGCTAAGCTACTGATCAATGCTTGGCTTAATGGACGGTTTCAAGATCTAACTGGGATGATATATGAAGGTTTGGATAGAGAGAGAGTAAGAACTCATGATGGGCCTTGTCAACAACTTGCACAAGTAAGATGCAACCAGATAAAAGAGTCTAGAAAGGACGAGCTGATTGACCCATGGATAGATGAGTTAGGCGAACCTGAGCATGGTGATAAATGTGCAACCGACTGAACGAGAAACAAGTTGGGAGTGAAGATGAAATCACCTAAGCTCAATATGAGCTATGGAGTTTACTTTTCACGTCCAAGTGTGTATTATGAACAAGTTAACCAATGCAGGAGGCATATGGATCAAGTTGAATATTGAGATGGGCGAAACAAGGCTTTCTCAGCCCAAAAAGAGAAAAATCTCGATCCAGTTGCTTTCTTGGTTGGGCCACCTACTTGTACACAAGACAAACACCATCAAGAGGGTTCTTAACACTTTGTTCAATTTTGGACGATCTTAGGAAGGAGTTGGTTAAAAAGGGGCCTTATCAGCCCATGAGAAGAAAGGATCGACCACCTTGGGCTTTACTTAGTCAATTTATTTTGTTCATATTTTAAAGCTTTTTCGTTAAATGTAAACATATTAGGCTTAGGTTTGGTGTTTTATAAACCGGTTAGGAATAAGTTTTGGGTTTCTTAATAAAAAATAGAAATAGGTTTTGGTTTTTCTTTTTAGATTAGAATTAAGATTTTCTAGTTAGGGTTTTCTGCTTTTTCTATATAAGCGAAAGTTGAGCACATAATGTAAAAAGACAATCTTTTAATAAAACCATCAAGCTTTTGGCTTCTATTTTCTCTCTCTGGAGACTTCTGTCTTGATCATTCATGTGATCATATCCATCCATCATCACCAAGAAGTTAACTCTTTTGTTTAGGTGATTTCCAACAGGCATCAGCCTATACGAGGTTACACTCGTAGATAGCCGCAGCAAAACAACCTTAGGGTATTCCAGAACCCAATTTTGAAGATCATCCACCATATAAGAGCCTTAGAGACCAAGGTTCCACCCTAAACATCCTTTAAATGAATCATGGGAAAGACAGCCTATCCAAGGGCGTATCATGTGGTATCAGAGCCACTTGAAGGTTTAGGGTTTGATTATCTTAAACAAGGGTCACGACCTCGATCATATATCCAGCAATCTTCTATGTATTCTTATAGAAAACATAAGGATAAGGCTAAACAACCAGCAACAAGGGAAGCGTTGCAGCCGAAGGAAAGAAACCAAAAACAAGTTAAGCTTCAGAAAGAATAGTATCTTATCCCACCAGCAACTAGGGAAGCCTACTTAGCTTTTGCACGTAGCCAACTCAAATATGGCATAAGAAGTGTTCTGAATTCAGTATTTGAGGAGGGTTTTACAGTGATCGGACCATTAAAGCCAGCACGTGATGAGCCTGATCTAAAGCCGCATGAGGAGAAACCTGAGATTGAACCTGATTTGTCCACTTCTATTCAAAAAGACAACTTGGACAACCCACTAAATCAAGAGGATCACGTACCAGTAGCTTTGTGTGGTCCTAAACACGACCTAAGCAAGGCAAAAGAAGAAGAAAAGCTTGATGAGGCACTTGTAGTTAATAAAGAATCATCTGAGACTTTGATTGAATAAGGTGAATTCATTTAATTTGTTTCTCATTATTCACTGATCAGACCTCTAGTTTGTGTTCAGTTAAATCTTATGGAGAACTTAAGATTTGTGAATAGGCTTCAGAACTTCGTAGCTGAACCAGGAGGAGCCATATGTGTTATTAATGATCTTAACAACATCCTTGTCCAAAAAGAAAAAACCTTGCAGCTGAAGTCACAAAAATCATTCATCCTTGAAGAACATGATCTATGGTCAAATCCTTTTGAAGGGAGAGAGGATGTTGTGATGCAAACCTGCTGCAAATGTAAGAAAGAAGAAAGCATGTCGGAGTTACATGTATCAGCCAAGGTTCTGAAACAATCTGGCAAGGGACGATCCATTCCTCAAAGAGGAGTATCCAAGTTGCTTCACACGACCTGCTGATCACATGAAGTCTAAGCTAAGATTACACAACCACATGTACATTTTAAGGTCGTGTGTACACTCCAGTTGGATGGAAGAATTCCGAATCCAGCTCAACAAAGAGGAAGAACCAACTTACTTAAGAATCAACTGTGTTTAGCAAAGGTCCAAGGAGTTTCTAGGGCATGACGATGGATTGCAATACCTTGTGTTTAATCCTGGAGGGAGTCTTGGCGTCCGGAGGATCAGAACAGAGAAAAGAGAACTCGTGATTACAACTGGCCAAGGAGAAGAATCAGGAGAAGACACAGCCATTGTCGAGTTCTATATTCAAGAAATCGACAAGAGATGGTTAGTGCACAACCTTAGGAATTTCAGGGGAAAAACAAAACTATAGTGGGAGTATGAAGACCATTGTACATTACCACCAGACCATACAGAGACTTCTCTCAGATCCAGGAAAATGGAATTGGAGTGGAGTTAACAAGGTTCTATCATCCTACAAGGCTTGGATTTGAGGACAAATCCTTTTGAAGGGAGAGAGGATGATGTGATCCTGATCAGGTTGATCAGTCTCCAACTCAAGATGTGGAACCCAAAGAATAAAAGATCTAAGCTACTGATCAATGCTTGGCTTAATGGACGGTTTCAAGGTCTAATTGGGATGATCTATGAAGTTCTCTATAGAGAGAGAGGAAGAACTCATGATAGCGCTTGGAAACAACTTGAACAAGTAAGATACAACCAGCTAAAAGAGTCTAGAAAGGACGAGCTGATTTAACCTTGGACGGGTGAGTTAGGCAAACCTGAGCATGGCGATAAAGGTGCAACCGACTGGACGAGAAACAAGTTAGGAACGAAGAGGCCATCAAAATGGTTCTAAACACTTTTTTTCAAGTCATGGACGAGCATAGGAAGGATTTGGTTTAAACGGGGTCTTATCAGCTCATGAGAAGAAATGATCGACCACCTTGGACTTTACTTGGTTGATTTATTTTGTTCATATTTTAAAGCTTTTTAGTTAAATTTAAACCTATTAGGCTTAGTTTTTGTGTTTTATAAACCAGTTAGGAATAGGTTTTGGATTTCTTAAACCAATCAGAATTATGTTTTGGTTTTCCTTTTTAGATTAGAATTGAGATTTTCTAGTTAGCGGTTTCTACTTTTTTTTATATAAGCCAAAGTTGAGCATATAATGTAAACAACAATCTTTTAATAAAACCATCAAGGTTTTGGCTTCTTTTTTGTCTCTGTGGAGACTTCTATCTTTATCATTCACGTGATCATATCCATGCATCATCACCAGGAAGTTAACTCTTCTGTTTACGTTATTTCAAACGGGTATCAACCTATACGAGGTTACACTCGTAGATAAACGTAGAAAAACAACCTTAGGGTATTCCAGAACCCTATTTTGAAGATCATCCACCATATAAGAGCCTTAAAGCTCAAGTATCCACCCCCAAACATCCTTCAAGTGATTCATGGGAAAGACAGCCTATCGAAGGTCGTATCAGTTTTTCTTCTGCTTGGTGATAATCACTTTGGTAATGTGTTCCATAGAAAGGCATAAGAGATAGAACTTGAGGGTCATCAAGATTCAACATCAACGAATTCAAAGGAGTATGTACTAACTCAGATCTTGGGACCTGATAATCCTGGCCGGTTTGTTGGAATATCTAGAGTTATGGTCTAATGTTTGTTGGAACTTCTAGTGTCTCTCCTTTGAGCAGGAACGACATTATGAGTCATTTGTATTGTTCATGTTCTCTCGTCAGTTGAGGTTTATCTGGTGGCTCTTCTTGTATCAAAGTGTTGCTGGTATCAACATCTTGTTGTCTTTTGGACTGAATACACTTTGTGATGTTCTTGTGTCTCTCTGGTTTCTCCTTTTTATCTAAGGTTAATATCTGGCTCGTGGTATTTTCTTTACTTTCCTTGTGTACTCCTTGGGTCCCTGTTTCCTCCTTGAAAATTAAAGAAAAGAACATGTGCATTATACTTGAACTAGAATTGAAAACGGAGTACTTGAAACTATGACTAGCTAAATGGTTATTCCAATATTTAATGAGTTCATATATTTCACTTACTAGGATACCAAATGTGAAGGACTGTAGTATCTCTTGTTTGAAACCAGTGACTTTATGAGTTGGTGTTGGCCGAAATTTGATCATCTCACATTCTACACATTTCTCCTCAATGTTTCTGCATCTCTCATTAGTATGCCCTGTATAAGCATAAATGTAAATACTCTTGCCAAGAGAGATCAAGTGGTATGTTTATTGTTCTAGTTTGGTATGAATATCCTAAACAATTAACTATCAAATTAACCATAATCTTATCACACAAATAATACGCTTGCCAAGAGAGATCAAGTGTAGTAGTTAGTGATCGAATCCACAGAGAGGAATGACACACAATAAATTTCTTATTTCTAAAGACTAAGCTAGGTAAATATGTATATATATATTAGTAGCAAACGATTAGTTTAAGGAAATATTTCTTATCATGAGGGATAGATGCAATATGAAAATATGAAAATAATGTAAATATGAAAATATTAAACTAACTAGATGCAAATGTAAGTATGCTAGACCTAGGGTTTCAAGCTTAATGGATTATAGGGAATATGAAACAAGGAATTGTAAATACTTTAGAACTCAAATATTAACTATTCTGACCCTTTTAACTCCAACTCTCAAATGCAAGCAAAAGGAAAGACCATCGATCGATGGCTAAGGCCTGATGTCGATCGAACGTGAAATCAGAAGGAAGTGTATGCATAAATAAAATATTGGGGTTCCTATACAAATCTACCTAAGGAGTTATGAATCTTCTCCCTTAAAAAAACTAAATCTATTATAGAAGACTAAACTCTCGAACTATAAAGCATAAATATAAAACCCAAAAATCTAGGTCAAAACTCGTCCATGGCATCTTAGTCAATGTCTCCCTTATTTTGGGGGTATCATTTTATTGACTGGGATATTTGGAAAGGTTTCCATGAATCAAACCCTAATGGTTTTTGTCACCAGATCTTTTTCACTTATTTTTTACATTTATCTCTTTCTAGAATCGTATGAATCAAGCATTAATGGTTGTAGCCACCAAATCCAGTTCGACTCCTTTTTAAATCTGAAGGGGAGAGAGAGGGGAATTAGAAGCACACAGACTTTTACCTTCCAGACTTGCAGAAGAAATCCGATCCAGTGTATACCAAATCCGTAAGCAAGCAATTAATTGTCAGAATTAGTGTTGGAAATCAGCTTCGGTTCCTTCAAACTTTCTAAGTAAGTGTGATATATTGGCAGGGGGATCCATTTTGATATCTCTAGTAGTCTCTGTAAATAACCTTCTAAGAATGTTGCTTATAGCATAGTTAGTCAATAATAAATCTAGATCATAGTCCCCTTCTTAACTCAATAATTTTTTTTTTAAAAACTTATATAATTAGAGAAATAAATCTCAAAAACAAATAAATAGCATTAGCTTACCTCTCCCAGACTTAAATTACACTGTCTCCAATGTAATCCGTCCCGGATTGCTTAGGAAAAATCCAAATCATAAGGAAATAGTTTAAGTAGAAAACTCAATGCATCTCTCTGTAAGAGGGTGTCGATCGATGGTAGGCTCGTGTGGCCGATCGATGGTCGCGATCCATTGTCGACTGATGGTGCCTCTATGGTGTCGATCGATGGTGGACTCAAAAAGTCTGTAAAAACAAAATAAAACTTGAAATAAATAGTAGTATAGGTAAAAACAAAACAAAAAAAACTTACTAAACAGTGTGTTGCCTCCCACTCAGCGCTTGGTTATAGTCTTAAGCTTGACGTTTTGAACTTTCTCACTAGAATGGAGGTGTATCAACACTTGGAAAACAAGTGTCTACATCTTCTTTGCTCTTCTGAAACCATGTACCAACGAAGCTTCTTATTGCCTCATCTCCTCTAGATTTCTCATTCTTTATGATCTCCTTAGCAATCTCCACTGAATGCATTCTCCTTCGTAGATTCTCAATATTGTGTTGTAGCATTCTAAGTCTGGCAGCTGTAGTCTTTGATATATCCTCCAATTGCTGAGAGATATCTTCATTCATCAAGCTTTGAGAAAAACCAATCTCATCGAACCTTTCTTCTAATTGTTTTTCTGCTGCGGACTTCTGTATGTCGAACTTAGTATCGATTGAGGGCTTGATGATACCGTCGATCGATGTCACTTTGTCTTCTCCAATTGCATGCTGTCTTTGAACAGTCTCCCAATCTTTCTTCATCTCATTCATGCATGTAGTCAAACCGTAGACATCATCAAGCCTCTTGTAGAAATCATCCACTGACATCGCTTGAGCTTTGTAGATCTCATGCACAATCTCATGTATCTCTGCTCGGCTATATGTCTTTTGTTTCTGCATAGACATAGTGATCTTTGCTGCATGTTCTGGTAAACATATGTAGCTCTGCTCAAACATAGTAGCTCTCTCTAGAACTGCTATGATGTTTGTTTCTTGCACATTCACGACTCTACCGTCTATATCTTGTGCATTTCCATTCTCATCTATGTAGATGTCATACTCATCTTTCTTTTCTCAATAGAAAATTATTCTGCCATCAGCATCGTAAGCTATCTTTCCATACTCTATACGACCGTTGATCAATAGTGGGTTTATCCAATCGATCGATCGTGGACTTCCTGAACCATAGGGATTAGAAGTACAAAACTAGTGTACCCCAGTAAATGTGGTGTCGACCGATGCATGATGGCTATCGTCGATCGGTCTAGGGTGTTTGGAAGTGTATAAATCATTATGGATAGTCTCGTTCTTCTTCTCTTTACTGTCAATCGATGCATGAACATGTGCGTCGATCGATGGCTTCTACTTTTTTCCAAATAAATTTCCTGATCCATTAGCCATAACAAGGACATCTGCTACATCCTCCTTAGTTATATTTAGAATTCTCCCATAAAGAGCCCGTGCACGTCCTTCTGTGTCTCTAAAATTCTAAACTCATATGGTCTAAGGTAACCAACATCTGTATCTTCTGCTCTATGTTCTTGTTCTGGTTTGCGTCTGATGTCCTTAGATGGCAATGAGATGCCGTCGATCGATGCTCGATTATCCACTTTCGCATTCATTACCCAACCAGCTTCTTCCAGTGCTAGGCCACGAGACTCAATCAGCTCTTCCTCTCTGTAATCTGCATCGTATTCTTCGTAACCTTCATTGTATCCTCGGTATGCATGATGTGTGTTGATCTCCCTCTTGGAGTTTCTCTCTCTTCACTTCCTGCCAAATATCATTATCAATCAATGCATTGACGTGGTGATTCTTTCCAGCCTACATTTTCTCCTTAATCAGGCTCTCATGTTTCCTAATGGTTTCACTTGTTTCCATCACTTGATTCTCCAACTTTTTCACATGGGTGCTGAGGTTTTCGACTATTTATCTTTCAATTAAAATCCACAGTCATCTTTTGTTGTCCCTCCAAAACTCAGTCAACCATCGCTTCAATCTTGCTTTCCTGAGCTTCTGGAGGAGGATTTTGGTAGTAGGAAGATTCATAAGTCATGTTGTTGTTGAAGGGCCTTCTCTGTGAACCCTGATTAAAGTTACTCCTTTGACTATTTACATTGGAGTTCCTAAATGAAACATGGTTTCCTTCTCTCTGGAACCATTCTCATCAATGTAGTTCACATCCACTTCTTCAATCTCATCATCTCCAAACTCTATTGCTTCTAGATTTCTGAACACTATCCAGATTTGCATTGATTTCTTCTATTTACTCCTTGCTCACATCTGGATTTGATTTCCTCCTCCCAAAATATGTGTTCTTGGTACTGTTGTTGTATGTCCAAATTCTCAATCAATCTCGTAGCTTCTTCAGGACTCCTTGTGCTGAAATTTCCCTCACTAGCTGTGTCCAAAGCCATCTGATACTGTAATCCAATACCTTTGAAGAAAGTGCTAAGAAGCTGCAGTTTGTTGAACCCATGATGTGAACAATCTCTCTGGTATGACTTGAATCTGATCCAAGAGTTTCTGAAAGACTCTGAAGATTCTTGTGAAAAAGTAGCAATCTTGCTCCTCAGATCTTCTGCTCTCTCGTCATCAAAGAAGTTACGCAAGAAAGTGTTCTTGATATCTGTCCAAGATGTCAGAGATCCTGGCGGTAGTTGCTTAAGCCAATATGAAGCTTCTCCAGCAAGTGAGTACTTGAAGAGCTTACAAAAAAGATAGTCCTTAGGGACTCCATTGGCTTTATTAATAATTACTTGATCCCCAAATCGCTCCAGATGATCCATAGGGTGCTCTGTCACAACCTATGGTAACGCGTCTGCGGTACAAGTCCGAAGAAAGTGGGCTTGATCTCTGAAAAGCTGGAGGATGAATGGCGGATCTGTTGGCATAGAACTGGTCTGGGTGGTTGTAGTCAGCCAGTGTTCTCTGAGCAGCTTGGGAATTAGCTTCAGGTTGAGATACTGCAGTGTCTAATTCAGCTTCTGTTTCCGTGTCAGGGATTACAGTCCCCTGATCGTCTATGTTTTGACCTACTACATTACGCAGATGACCGTTGAGGTCAAACTGTCATGCAAGACTCCATTCTCATTCTGAACCAATACTAATGTCGCAGCCATCTGAACTCGTCTTCTACTGTCGATCAATGCGGTTAAGTTGCTTTGGATCGATGTGGTGTGATCAATGTCGGTCGATGCTCGAGTTATGATGTTGGTCGATGCTGCTCGAAAAGAAGTGTCGGTCAACGCTGTGTAGGTGCCGTCGATCGTACTTTCGAGTTTCTCTGGGTCTGAGAATAGTAGTTCTTGTCATTTGCTCATGGTACTCTTTTGCATGTACTTGATAAACAGGGAAAAGAAAAGTTTAGTTACTTAAAAGTATAAACAAACCTAGACTAAATCCTAGAAATTAAATCTAATGGCGATCAATGCTCCCCGGCAATGGCGCCAAATTTGACATGGTGTGTTATTGTTCTAGCAGGGTATGAATATCCTAAACAATTAACTATCAAATTAACCGTAATCTTATCACACAAATAATACTCTTTCCAAGAGATATCATGTGTAGTACTTAGGGATCAAATCAACAGAGAGCAATGGCACACAATAGATTTTTTATTTCTAAAGACTAAGCTAGATAAATATATATATTAGTACCAAACAATCAGTTTAAGGAAATATTCCTTATCAGGTGGGATAGATGCAATATGGAAATATGATTATAATATAAATATGGAATATGCAAATGTAATTATGCTAAACCTAGGGTTTCAAGCTTAATGGATTCTAGGGAATAGGGAACACATAAATTTAAATATTCTAGAACTCAAATATTAACTATTCTGACCTTTTAACTCCAACTCTCGTATGCGAGCAAAAGGAAAGACCATCGATCGACGGGTAAGTCCTGATGTCGATCGATGGTGAAATCAGAAGGAAATGTGAACGAGATTTGATATGTTCACCAAGATAGTTAGATCAGCTCTCGCATGCGCCTAACAACCTAGTTCAGTGGAGTTTATTCTGGCACAGAACCTACTCTCGTAGTCGTCCATGTCCTACTTTCGAGATCCTAGTTAGCTGCTTTAGAATGCAAGCATTAAGCACAACTCAATTGGTTGATATAAACTTAACCTAGAAATCCTATTTTTGGGCTAATCCATGATTAATATCATTCAACCATAAATCTAATTGATAACTACTCAGGCAAAATCAAAGCAAGAACAATAGTCTGAATATAATGCACAAATAAAATCCTAGGGTTCCAATACAAATCTCCCTAGAGAGTTATGAATCTTCTCCCCTAAAAACCCTAAATCTCTGATAGAAGACTAAACTCTCGAAATTCTCCTTTTGTGTCATACATAAAGCATAAATATAAAACCCTAAAATCTAGGTCAAAACTCGTTCAGGGTATCTTCGTCATTTGTCTTTAACTTGTGCTTGAAATTGGCTTTCTGTGATTTGTCTATCGATCGATTGCAAGTGTGCAGCATCGATCCATCATGGTCTGTAATATTGTTCGACGCCAAGGTAGTGTTATATATCGACGACAGTCTTGTACTTCGACTCTCTAACTGATCAGCTACGGATTCTTCTCCTCTAGATGTTAAAAGCTCAAAATATCTCCATATATCTCTAAAATGTACCTGGACCTGTATAGACCCTAAAACATAGTCTAGACACACATAATAAACCCTAAATAGAACCTATAACATGGCCTAAATCTGGTAATAAATACGCTATTTCAGAGTGCATAAGTGGAACACAAGAATTTAGTGCATTAGAGGTCTCTTCTTCAGCATAAGTCTCTCTTTCTTCTTGAATGCTATCACTTTTTTCCTGCCATGATTGGTGATCATGGTCTTTGTGACAACCCCGATCTGGTATAAGTACAAGTTGACTTAACCAGCCGTGCAACAATCAAACAAGAACATGCACATCCAATCACTAGTAACTTAAACCAAACGAGAGGCCACAATGTGTACCTCAACGATTAACCCAAAGTTGCCGGAATAGATCCAGGTACCTTTGGCCAATCACCTAAGTACTCATATCCTATTAGGTACAACCCGAGGCTTTCCAGCCCGACTGAGTAATACCCAATAGTTGGTTCATCCGGACAAGGACTAATATCATATGAAACTCGTACTTAAAGAAATATCTTTAATACATTATATAATAATCTTTCAAAAGCAACTTAGAAAATGTAATAGATTAACCTCGAGGTTTCGGAAAAAAATATTTATACATAAGATTGATTAAAACTACTTTTCAAGGATAATAAAACTACCGCAGGCTAATGATGTTCCTTCACTCTTCCTTGATGATGCTCACGCATTATCCTTTAGATCAGAGAAAGACATGGTTGATCCATGATCAGAACAGAGCTTAGGTTTTATTCCAGACATGAAGCTTTACTAAAATTTATCTTAACAGAATCATAAAACCTTACCGATTAAAATCAAAGAATCAAGTCAAGGGGTGCCCTCAACTCCAAGATGAAGTTACGACAAACATTCAGATCTTAAATACAACATACTTCACTGATTCAAGACAGGAGAGGGTGAGAAAGGTTATCCATGCTCCAGGTTAGTCACTGATTTTTTCCAGAATATTTCTCTGAATTTCTAATAGAATTTTTTTTCACTGTTTTTTTTTCTCTCTTTCTTTCTCTCTTTCTCTCTGATTTTTTCTGTCTTGTTTCTGAGATGAATGAGCTCGACCAGGAAGAGTATAAGGTAATAAATGACATGGGAAACATCAGGATAAGACTCAGCAAGAAAGGACAACAGTTTCAGTTCAAAATGAGACATGTGGTGGGCTGAATCACACTTTCTTTCCCATGAAGTAATGTCATTTCCTTCTTATGAAGAAACTTCAAGTAGGTGTGCAACTCAGATGAATTTTAATGTAGAAAGCAGGCAGGAAGGTGCAAGTCACATGTCCAGTTCAAGAAGGAAGCAAGCAGCCAGGCAGCACATGAAATGCACATGACTCGCAAGCAGGTGAAAGTATTCCAGACCAGTTTTCAATCTAATGTTTTCCGTCCATTGGTTCTCGTCCTGCTTTTGGATAACTCGTCTAACTTATATATAACTCGACAATGATAATTTACACTCTATCAAAACAATCAAGGGAAGGTCTTTCATCCTCAAGACAGTCCCGTCGAGACATTAATTTCCCAGCTCAATTTTATTATTTTAATTCTGGTCGGACCAACTCCAAACTGGTCGAGCGGGATTTTTCTCTACCAAATTCCAATCCGGTCGTGTGGGTTATTACAGTCTTCCTCTTCATGATCAGAGTAGGGAACTTCACACCATGGTCTGTTTTCAGTGTTATGGTTTTTCTCTTCATGATATTCCTGGTCGATTTCTGTTTCCTCCAACCACTTATGCTAACTGATTTCATCTTGGTAATCGGTGGTTCTGGCTCAGGATTTTCACCATCCGGATCATCTTCAAAGTCTGAGAAGTCTTCTGCCCAATGATTACTTCCATGATCCTCATCCTCATCTGACAAGTATTGATCATCCTTCCAATGTTCATTTTCTTCCATTGTACCTGAACAGAACATACAACTAGTAGTCAATGTCATGTCTTCTAATTGTTTTTCTGCTGCGGATTTATGTCTGTCGAACTCATATCGATCGATGGCTAGATGATGCCGTCGATCGATGTCACTTTTTCTTCTCCATTTGCATGTTGTCTTCGAACAGTCTCCCAATCTTGCATCATCTCATTCCTGCATGTAGTCAAACCGTAGACATCATCAAGCCTCTTGTAGAAATCATCCAGTGACATCTCTTGAGCTTTGTAGATCTCATGCACAATCTCATGGATCTCTTCTTGGCTGTATGTCTTTTGTTTCTGCAAAGACATAGCGATCTTTGCTGCATGTTCTGGTAAACATATGTAGCTTTGCTGAACCATAGTAGCTCTCTCTAGAACTGCTCTGATGTTTGTTGCTTACACATTCATGACTCTACCGTCTATATCTTGTGCATTACCATTCTCATCTCTATAGATGCCATACTCATCTTTCTTTTCTCAATAGAAAATTCTTATGCCATCAGCATCGTAAGCTCTCTTTCCATGCTCTATACGACCGTCGATCAATAGTGGGTTTATCCAATCGATCGATCGTGGACTTCCTGAACCATAGGGATTAGAAGTACAAAACTAGTGTACCCCAGTAAATGTGGTGTCGACCGATGCATGATGGCTATCGTCGATCGGTCTAGGGTGTTTGGAAGTGTATAAATCATTATGGATAGTCTCGTTCTTCTTCTCTTTACTGTCAATCGATGCATGAACATGTGCGTCGATCGATGGCTTCTACTTTTTTCCAAATAAATTTCCTGATCCATTAGCCATAACAAGGACATCTGCTACATCCTCCTTAGTTATATTTAGAATTCTCCCATAAAGAGCCCGTGCACGTCCTTCTGTGTCTCTAAAATTCTAAACTCATATGGTCTAAGGTAACCAACATCTGTATCTTCTGCTCTATGTTCTTGTTCTGGTTTGCGTCTGATGTCCTTAGATGGCAATGAGATGCCGTCGATCGATGCTCGATTATCCACTTTCGCATTCATTACCCAACCAGCTTCTTCCAGTGCTAGGCCACGAGACTCAATCAGCTCTTCCTCTCTGTAATATGCATCGTATTCTTTGTAACCTTCATTGTATCCTCGGTATGCATGATGTGTGTTGATCGATGGTGTATGGGGACCGTCGATCAATGCTCGATTATCAGACTGTTGGCCGAAAAGGTTCCCAGCTCCATTAGCCATCACAAGTATATCTGCCACATCTTCCCTAGTGACATGCAGAATTCTGCCATCCATAGCTCTTGCATGACCATCTCGATCTCTCATAATACTGTACTCATCTGATTGTAGATTACCATATTCCCTCTCACGTTCTGCAGCTAAATCTTGTTCGGACTCTAAGTTACTGCCAGTATCGATCGATGGTGATTGGTTACCATAGATCGCTGTGGATTTCCCGAGTTCGTGAGAAATATGAAAAACACCAGCCTCTGCCATAGCAACACCTCAATATTCGATTCTCTCTTCTTCTTTGTAATCTTTGTTGTGATCGAGGTAGGCTGGGTTTAATCGAGATCTGAATGGTAAGTGTTGATCGGTTCTGAAGGGTGAGTGTTGATCGATAACAAGGAGTGGGTGTCGACCGATTGTTGACTGCAAACTCGTCGATCGATTGTCTGGGCTGGGTATCGATCGATGCTCCATCTTCTGACTCCTCATTGAGCTCATAATCGAAGAATCTTGTGGCCACAAGCTTTACATCATTACACAATTCAAACAGAGTAGCTTCGTTCTTATTCTTAACAGGTTCATAATTTTTTTTTATCAATTAGAGATAGATACAACCTGTCTAACTTCATATCGCAGATAGCTCCCACAGTGGCCATGAATGCTCTCCCAAGTAATAGTGAAGAGTTCCAATATATCATAATGTCCATCACATGGAAGTCTACTGGGACTAGGGTGTTGTTATTCTGCATTGGAATATCTTTTACCATCCCTCATGAGTACACTCTTGAGCAGTCTACAAATGTGAAAGAATCATTGGTGGGTTCCACTTTCAGGTTCAGCTCCTCTGCCATAGTCCTTGGGATAACGCTCAATGATGATCCAATATCATTGAGGGCATTGGATATTTGTTACCATTGATGAAGCATGGAACCACAAACTTTCCAGGATCACATTTCTTCCTCAGACAAGTCATTTGCTTCATCTTCTCTATGAAATGATTGAACATGATTTCTATATCATCATCTGTCTCCCTTTTTTCTCTAAAAAACATCCACAATCTGTGAGTATAATAAGCTTCAAAAGAAATATCTTGTAGAATTTTGAAAACTCTTTTAGCAAAGCTGTCCATCTCTTTTTCACTGGCTTCTCTTCGTTGATGTTTGGGGATCTTTATATTCCTCTTGGAGTCTCCCTCATCTTCTCTATCAAGGTCCATAGCTTCAGACATGTCTGTTTTGATACCGTCACATTCGGATGCACAATCAAACTCACAGTGATGTTCGGCAGTCAAATTGCTTTTCTCATCTATCAATTGATGCAATTGATGCTAAGGTCGCACTGTTGATTGATACCTCTATCACTCTGTCGGTCGGTGCTCTGAATTTTGTGTCAATCAACGTTAGTTGCACGAAGCCTCTGATACTGAAGGATTTGCTGTCGATCGATGGTCATTGCTTGGTGTCAATCGACACCAATGAGAACTGCCCAATGACATAGAACTTTCTACATGAAAATGTCCCTCTTGGAGTTTCTCTCTCTTAACTTCCTGCCAAATATCATCATCAATCAATGCATTGACGCGGTGATTCTTTCCAGCCTCCATTTTCTCCTTAATCAGGCTCTCATGCTTCCTAATGGTTTCACTTGTTTCCATCACTTGATTCTCAAACTTCTTCACATGGGTGCTGAGGTTTTCGACTATTTATCTTTCCATTAAAATCCACAGTCATCTTTTGTTGTCCCTCCAAAACTCTGTCAACCATCGCTTCAATCTTGCTTTCCTGAGCTTCTGGAGGAGGATTTTAGTAGTAGGAAGATCCATAAGTCATGTTGTTGTTGAAGGGCTTTCTCTGTGAACCCTGATTAAAGTTACTCCTTTGACTATTTACATAGGAGTTCCTAAATGAAACCTGGTTCCCTTGTCTCTGGAAACCATTCCCATCAATGTACTTCACATCCACTTCTTCAATCTCATCATCTTCAGACTCTATTGCTTCAAGATTTCTGAACACTATCCAGTTTTGCCTTGACTTCTTCTATTTGCTCCTTGCTCACATCTGGATTTGATTTCCTCCTCCCAAAATATGTGTTCTTAGTACTGCTATTGTATGCCAGATTCTCAATCAATCTCGTAGCTTCTTCAGGACTCCTAGTGCTGAAAATTCCCTCACTAGCTGTGTCTAAAGCCATCTGATACTGTAATCCAATACCTTTGAAGAAAATGCTAAGAAGCTGCAGTTTGTTGAACACATGATGTGAACAATCTCTCTGGTATGACTTGAATCTGATCCAGGAGTTTCTGAAAGACTCTGAAGGTTCTTGTGAAAAAGTAGCAATCTTGCTCCTCAGATCTTCTGCCTCTCGTCATCAAAGAAGTTACGCAAGAATGCGTTCTTGATGTCAGTCCAAGATGTCAGAGATCCTGGCGGTAGCTGCTTAAGCCACTATGAAGCTTCTCCAACAAGTAAGTACTTGAAGAGCTTACAAAAAAGATAGTCCTGAGGGACTCCATTAGCTTTATTAACAGTTACTTATCCCCAAATCGCTCCAGATGATCCATAGGGTGCTCATGTCACAACCCATAGTAAGGCGTCTGCGCTACAAGTCCGAAGAAAGCGGGTTTGATCTCAAAATGTTTTCTCTGAAACGCTGGAGGATGAATGGCGGATCTGTTGGCATATAACTGGTCTGGGTGGTTGTAGTCAGCCAGTGTTCTCTGAGCAGCTTGGGCATTAGCTTCAGGTTGAGATACTGCAGTGTCTGATTCCGCTTCTGTTTCCGTGTCAGGGATTACAGTCCCCTGATCGTCTATGTTTTGACCTACTACATTACGCAGATGACCGTTGAGCTCATGCAAGACTCCATTCTCATTCTGAACCAATACTAAAGTCGCAGCCATCTGAACTCGTCTTCTACTGTCGATCAATGCAGTCAAGTTTCTGTGGATCGATGTGGTGTGATCAATATCAGTTGATGCTTGAGTTATGATGTTGGTCGATGCTGTTCGAAAAGAAGTGTCGGTCAACGTTATGTAGGTGCCGTTGATCGATGCTTGTCTTCTTTCTATGCGGATCGTACGTTCGAGTTTCTCTAGGTTTGAGAATAGTAGCTCTTGTTATTTATTGCTAATGGTACTCTTTTGCATGTACTTGATAAACAACGAAAAGAAAAGTTTAGTAAACTAAAAGTAAAAATAAACCTAGACTAAATCCTAGAAATTAAATCTAATGGCGATCAATGCTCCCCGGCAACGGCGCCAAATTTGACATGGTGTGTTATTGTTCTAGCAGGGTATGAATATCCTAAACAAATAACTATCAAATTAACCTTAATCTTATCCCACAAATAATACTCTTCCCAAGAGATATCAGGTGTAGTACTTAGGGATTAAATCAACAGAGAGCAATGACACAAAATAGATTTCTTATTTCTAAAGACTAAACTAGATAAATATATATATTAGTAGCAAACAATCAGTTTAAGGAAATATTCTTTATTAGGTGGGATAGATGCAATATGAAAATATGATAATAATATAAATATGGAATATGATATTAAACTAACTAGATGCAAATGTAAGTATGCTGGACCTAGGGTTTCAAGCTTAATGGATTATAGGGAATAGGGAACACATAAATGTAAATATTCTAGAACTCAAATATTAACTATTCTGACATTTTAACTCCAACTCTTGTATGCGAGCAAAAGGAAAGACCATCGATCGACAAGTAAGGCATGATGTCGATCGATGGTGAAATCAGAAGGAAATGTGAACGAGATTTGATATGTTCACCAAGATAGTTAGATCAGCTATCGTATGCGCCGAACAACCTAGTTCAGTGGAGTTTATTCTGGCACAGAACCTACTCTCGTAGTCGTCCATGTCCTACTTTCGAGATCCTAGTTAGCTGCTTTAGAATGCAAGCATTAAGCACAACTCAATTGATGGATATTAACCTAACATAGCAATCCAATTTTTGGCTAATCCATGATTAATATCATTCAACCATAAATCTAATGGATAACTACTCAGGCATAATCAAAGCAAGAACAATAGTCCGAATATAATGCACAAATAAAATACTGGGGTACCAATACAAATCTCCCTAGAGAGTTATGAATCTTCTCCCCTAAAAACCCTAAATATCTGTTAGAAGACTAAACTCTCGAAATTCTCCTTTTGTGTCATACATAAAGCATAAATATAACCCTAAAATCTAGGTCAAAACTCGTTCAGGGTATCTTCGTCATTTGTCTTTAACTTGTGCTTGAAATTGGCTTTCTGTGATTTGTCTGTCGATCGATTGCAAGTGTGCAGCATCGATCCATCGTGGTCTTGTAATATTGTTCGATGCCAAGGTAGTGTTATCGATCGACGACAGTCTTGTACTTGGACTCTCTAACTGATCAGCTACGGATTCTTCTCCTCTAAATGTTCAAAAGCTCCAAATATCTCCATATATCTCCAAAATGTACCTGGAGCTGTAAAGACCCTAAAACAGAGTCTAGACACACATAAGAAAACCCTAAATAGACCTTATAACATGGCATAAAACTGGTAATAAATAGGCTATTACAGAGTGCATAAGTTGATCACAAGAATTTAGTGCATTAGAGGTCTCTTCTTCGGCATAAGTCTCTCTTTCTTCTTGAATGCTATCACTTTTTTCCTGCCATGATTGGTTATCATGGTCTTTGTGACAACCCCGATCTATTATAAGTACAAGTTGACTCAACCAGCCGTGCAAATCAAACAAGAACATGCACATCCAATCACTAGTAACTTAAACCAAACCGAGAGGCCACAATGTGTACCTCAACGATTAACCTAAAGTTGCCGGAACAGATCCATGTACCTTTGGCCAATCACCTAAGTACTCATATCCTATTAGGTACAACCCGAGGCTTTCCAGCCCGACTGAGTAATACCCAATAGTTAGTTCGTCCGGACAAAGACTAATATCATATGAAACTCGTACTTAAAGAGACATCTTTAATACATTATATAATAATCTTTCAAAATCAACTGACAAAATGTTATAGATTAACCTCGAGGTTTCGGAAAACAATATGTATACATAAGATTAATTAAAACTATTTTTCAAGGATAATAAAACTACCGCTGGCTAATGCTGTTCATTCACTCTTCCTTGATGATGCTCACGCCTTATCCTTTAGATCAGAGAAAGACATGATTGATCCATGATCAGAACAGAGCTTAGGTTTTATTCCAGACATGAAGCTTTACTAAAACTGATCTTAACAGAATCATAAAACCTTACCGATTAAAATCAAAGAATCAAATCATGGGGTGCTCTCAAATCCAAGATGAAGTTACGACAAACATTCAGATCTTACATACAACATACTTCACTGATTCAAGACAGGAGAGGGTGAGAAAGGTTAGCCATGCTCCAGGTTAGTCCCTGAATTTTCCAGAATATTTCTCTGAATTTCTTATGGAATTGTTTTTCACTGTTTTATTTCTCTCTTTCTTTCTTTCTTTCTCTCTGATTTTTTCTGTCTTGTTTCTGGAATCAATGAGCTCGACCAGGAAGAGTATAAGGTAATAAATTACATGGGAAACAGCAGGATAAGACTCAGCAAGAAAGGACAAAAGTTTCAGTTCAGAATGAGACATGTGATGAGCTGAATCACACTTTCTTTCCCATGAAGTAATGTCATTTCCTTGTTAAGAAGAAACTTCAAGCAGGTGTGCAACTCAGATGACTTTTAATGTAGAAAGCAGGCAGGAAGGTGCAAGTCACATGTCCAGTTCAGGAAGGAAGCAAGCAGCCATGCAGCACATGAACTGCACATGACTCGCAAGCAGCTGAAACTATTCCAGACCAGTTTTCCATTAAATGTTTTCCGTCCATTGGTTCTCGTCCTGCTTTTGGATAACTCGTCCAGCTTATATATAACTCGACAATAATTATTTACACTCTATGAAAACTATCAAGGGAAGGTGTTTCAGCCTCAAGACAGTCCCGTGGAGACTTTAATTCCCCAGGTCAATTTTATTTTAATTCTGGCCAGACCAACTCCAAACTGGTCAAGCGAGATTTTTCTCTACCAAATTCCAATCTGGTTGTGAGGGTTATTGCAGTCTTCCTCTTCATGATCAGAGTAGGGAACTTCACACCATGGTCTATTTTCAGTGTTATGGTTTTCCTCTTCATGATTTTCCTGGTCGATTTCTGCTTCCTCCAACCACTTATGCTGACTGATTTCATCTTGGTAATCGGTGGTTCTGGCTCAGGATTTTCACCATCCGGATCATCTTCAAATTCTGAGAAGTCTTCTGCCCAATGATTACTTCCACGATCCTCGTCCTCATCTGACAAGTATTGATCATCCTTCCAATGTTCTTTTTCTTCCATTGTACCTGAACAGAACACACAACTAGTAGTCAATGTCATGTCTTCTAATTGTTTTTCTGCTGCTGATTTCTGTCTGTCGAACTCATATCGATCGATGGCTTGATGATGCCGTCGATCGATGTCACTTTTTCTTCTCCAATTGCATGCTGTCTTTGAACAGTCTCCCAATCTTGCTTCATCTCATTCATGCATGTAGTCATACCATAGACAACATCAAGCCTCTTGTAGAAATCATCCAGTGACATCTCTTGAGCTTTGTAGATCTCATGCACAATCTCATGGATCTCTTCTTGGCTGTATGTCTTTTGTTTCTGCAAAGACATAGCGATCTTTGCTGCATGTTCTGGTAAACATATGTAGCTTTGCTGAACCATAGTAGCTCTCTCTAGAACTGCTCTGATGTTTGTTGCTTACACATTCATGACTCTACCGTCTATATCTTGTGCATTACCATTCTCATCTCTATAGATGCCATACTCATCTTTCTTTTCTCAATAGAAAATTCTTATGCCATCAGCATCGTAAGCTCTCTTTCCATGCTCTATACGACCGTCGATCAATAGTGGGTTTATCCAATCAATCGATCGTGGACTTCCTGAACCATTGGGATTAGAAGTACA
>CAJHQQ010003329.1:0-45980 GCA_905132885.1 Moricandia moricandioides
TGATAAAGTATTTTACTCTATCCTAATCAAAGTAGTATAGATGAGTGTCAATCTAATCCTAAGTGATCATGATGCAATGAGAATGCAAGTATAAACTTAATCTAAGTGCAATCAGTTTAGATATGTGGGATGAAGTAACGAAAGAACACATGTGTGAAAACTAGAATTATAAATCAATTGGAAGACAAAGAACCCATGGGTAAGGGTTTTGACTTTTGGTAATTAAGACCTAAGATAGATGGTTAACGTTATAATCATTCCGGTTCTACTAGTCTAGACGCACCATTAAACTAGTTCTTTATCAAGATAAAAGTTCATTTGCTTTCAATCACTAAACATCAAATGTCTTTGGTCTAGTTAAATCAAGCAATCGTTAAGAACATGTCTATTAACTATCTAAATTTCCCTAACATCAATTGTCATTGGTTAAGCAAGTAAAGAGAATTATCGCTTTGGTTCAGACATTTCGTCGAACACCTTTCGAGTACAAATTACCTAAGGATCTAGATTAAAGTGATCAAGTCTAATCTAGCATTAGAGACAAGAGATAATCATAGAACATGAATGATCTAACATTAAACTTTCTAACTTATTACCTAATCACCCTAGATCACCCTAACCCATGAATCCTAAAGATGAATACTCACTAGTGAACATGATGAACTCAAAAACCATAGAAGAATCAGAGGAAATCATTTCTAATGAACAAGAATAATCAATGAATCAAAATAAGAATATCAAAAGGATTCAAGATTCAATCTTCTTCACCAAGAGTAGTCTATGTCTCAGATAAAAAAACCAGAATAAATGAAAAAACTAAGTTTAAAGATTAATATAGTAGTTTGAAAACGAGTCGGGTTAACCCAACAAGCCTGGACCAACCCGTAAAAATCACAGCTTCAACGTATATTGGTCGCTAGACCATGTCGCTACGGTCCCCGCATGTGAGCCTAGCGACTTGTCTTGGTCGCTACACATGGTCGCTACGGGTTCCGCATTTCTTCTGTGGGTTTGTAGCGACCACGCCTGGTCGCTACGCCTGGTCGCTACGGCATCCGCATTTCTCATGTGGTTCTGTAGTGACCAGGCATGGTCGCTATGCCTGGTCGCTATGGCATCCGCATTTCTCTTGTGGGTCTGTAGCGACCACTCCTGGTCGCTACACCCCTCTTTCGCTCTAAACTCCACTTCCTTAGCCTCAATTGCTTCCAAACTCACCAATAAGCATCTCCCATACCTGATATAGACAAACGTAATGAAATGCAACCTAAATATGCCTAAATGACATCCTATATGCTCAATATGCATTAAAAGAGATGACCAAAACCATGCAAATATGTAAGATATAAGCCCTCCCATTAAAATTTAATCTTAGTGAGAGACGGATGAAGGTAGATGTGGCCTACAAAGATGTTAAACCCTAGAGACATGAAAACCTGAATTTTTTTTTGTGTCCCTTTTCAACTAGAGTGTGGAATTTTGTTCGTACAACTCGCAAAACAGATGGGATCCAGGTGAATTCTTTGTCACTCTTTCTTTAAGGAACTGACTAGTGTAACCGCAACGGTTGCAGTTACGGTTGTGGGCTTTTGAGGATGCGAATGATTGCGGTTTTAAGTGTTACTACGAGATTTTGGACGACTGGTACAACGGTTAAAAGTTGTTGTGTTTGTGGGATACTTGTGAATGTTTAACTACCAACTGCAACAATGGTTAAATAATAAATTAACGATATTTACATTTTTTATAATTATAAAAATATTAAAAATTATATTATTTATAATAAATATAAAAACTATATTTATAAAATTATACTATTAAATTATAAAAAATTCTAGAAAATATTTTTATTTAAAGTTTTATAATATAAATTAAAGTATAATTTATATATTTTGGTATTTCTATTATTTCATTTTAAATTTTAATTGAATATTTTTATATTTTTTTGGAAAAAAAAATTAATTCAATGGAGGTTCATTCAGAAAAAAAGGGACCAAAATTTTTCACCGAAATAAGTGTTGTGTTGAATGACTCTTGGCCTTCTGATGACTCTTCACTTTAGGCATGACTTCGGCTTTTTAGAGTGGATAATATACTTTTGGAATAGTCCAAGACATATCTCTTTAAGGCCTTTCCGAAATCTCTCTTTACTTTAGCAATTTTCTTGTTGGTTTCTCCATTTGGCTCAAACAAGACTGTTTGTTGGATATTTTAAAAAAACCATTAAATCCAAAGCTTTCTTGAGTAGTTTGGCTCATGACCATGTCTTAGAATTGATAGGAGATGGGCTTGGCTCATTAGAAGCAAGGTTGGCCGAATGTTGTTTCTCGGGTGGTCTAACCAGCTCGCTCAGCTCATCCAAGTGAGTGTCAGTCAATCTCAACTCGTCCAGGTGAGTGTCATTCCAGCTCAGCTCGTCAAGAATAATGTCAATCCAGCGCACTTGAGTATTCAACTCATCCAGCTCAGCTAGGTAAGTGTCACTTTGATTTAGCTCGACCAACTCGTCCAATTAAGTGTCTGTCCGATTCAGCTAAATTAGCTTGCCTAAGTGAGTGTCACTTCATCTGACTCGTCCAAAGTGTTCAAGCACGTCCAGATTCACATCACTTTTAGGTCATGTGCTCCCCAGCTCGTCCAAAGTGTTCAAGCACGTCCAAGTTTATCTTTTACCGGACATAAAGTTTTTGTTCTTTTTTTTGAATGAACCTTCATTGAATTAAAATAGAGCCTCAACATGCTGGTGAAGTTGAAAGTACATATAAATTGGCCTTGACTAAGGAATCAACTATAGTATTGCCTACACGAGGTAGAAAGCAAAATATATAGAATCTTACGACAAACAGAGTGAATAGATGTCATGACGAAGGCTTTGAATTTCAGCACAAAAATGGAGTGAGTAGATGTCATGACGATTTTAAGGCAATAATTTCCTGTGACGAAGTATGAAAAGTTCATCCCATTCTACATGCACCAGTTCTTACATCCCAAGCAACATCAGTAAAACATAAACATATATATATATATATATATATGTGTGTGTGTTTAAAATTGTATAAAACAGAAGAGATCATAATAATTCATATTTTCTTTGTCTAGTGGTAAAATTTTTCCAAGTATATTTTGATTGTTGAATTTATAAACAATTATAAAGGTTATAAAGTATACCTCTGAGTAATATGGTTATATAGCTAATTATCGCTTCTTTGATTGCTTAATTACTTTTCACTATATTTTCAATCATGTGTGCGTTATGACCAAACCTATTTATTAGTGTGTATATATAAACATCATACTAACACTGCGGGGACCAAATCTATTGAACATTGTACATATCCATATCTATTTTGTATTATTTAGATAATATACTCTTTGTTTTCATTTAAAAGACAGTGAGCTGGCGTCTTGGATATCCAAACATAAATTTTATACGATCGTCTGTCCATTAGCTAGATTCCAATACTTTTCCTGACCTAAATAATTTTCCCGAACACTTGTTTTTATTTTGAGACATTAGTTGTGTGCTTGGATAGGTACCCAGATATAAGAAACCTACGATGTTTTGTCCATTGGCTACATTCAAGTGTTTTTGCTAACATTGTTTTCTCGTGAATATCATCGATATCTGTGTAGAGGTCCTTCAATATAATTATTCTAAACGTATATTATTAGTAAAATTGACTTCTGATTTTGCGTTACATCCGAGTCAACCACCAAGTTGCACTGACATTTTGTAATTTCGACTTGAGCATAACAACATAAACTGAATTATATGAGATGCATGTATGCTGAATGATTACAGATTTTGAATAGTAACTACTAATAAAACAAGAAGACAATAATGAGTAAAAGGGAATGATGAGAAATAATAATTTGAATTTTTTTTAATAATACGTTGATCGTTTGGAAACAGTATAGTTATATTAATATGTAAGAAATGAAGGATCCATCTGGTAAGAGATATTAGGACGCAAAGTTATTATATTTATTTAATACATTTATTTTGATATATTAAAAATGGATGACTCATCCCTATTGGTGTGTCCCCTCCATGTGAGGCGATAAAAGATCTTCAAATTTTTCACATTTCACAAATCGTTTTCACAAGTCAACACAATGTCTACATTTCATCAGAAGCTTCTAAAGATTATTTTATTGAAAACAGCTTCTTAAGAATATTGTATTTAGTTTCACTAGTAAATGACTATATGCTAATTTGTCCATTTTTATTTTCTATCTATCTAATTGGTAACAACTCACAACAGTGTTTATTTTAACGTCGGTCACAACAATAATGATTCACTTCTTCACTTTTTTGGTGGAAAAGGCAACTGATATGACTGATAACTACTATGATAGCAAAAAAAAAAAAAAAGCAATTGAAACACTACTACGACGGCCCTCTTTCCCAGAACATGCGACTTCGATCTGCGGGTAGTCACAGGTTATTGTTCGATTTGTGGTCACAGGTCTGATCACCTGATCAAGTCATATATCGCAGATTATTGTTTGTTTTGATGGTGTATAACTAATCACAAATTGTGATTCTAAGTCGCTAAAAATTATTTTCTGCGACAACAAAACAAACAACATTTGGTTATATGTTACCGTCGTAGTTTACCTTCAAAACAAAATTTTGGTCGAAGATTGAAGTCGCAGGTCGTTACGACATGTAAACGAAAGCCAACTTTAACATTCTTTACAACCTCATTATTGATTAAAAACATTCTTTAAAGTATGTCACAAATATATATTAATATTTTAATATATATTTATATAATTTAATTTATAATCAACTCTTAATTTACAAATGAAACTAAGCTAGTTGTAAAATTTAAGTCTCTACAGAGTTTCTCAAGAATTACAAAAAGGTGTTGTAGAAAACTACTTATTCCTCTCTTTTAGTGTTGAAAATTAACTTAAAAGATCATTGGTAAAAATATTTTATATCATCTAAGTCCGAAATAATATTCTTTCGTTTCCGTCGATAGATCATCAGAAATAATACTCTCAATATTTCATAAAATATATGTTTTGCAATTTTATACATATTAAGAAAAATATTAAACATTTATTAGAAATTTATCATTTTCTATGATTATCTATTTACAATAATCTCAACTAATAAGAATATAATAATACCAATTATCATTATTTCTCAATGTTACAAATTGTCACTATTTACAATAATCCAATTATCTTTTTAAAATAATGTTTTTTTCAGAACATGTATCTATTTTGAAACTTAATGAATACATCTTAAAAATTAAAGCTTGAATATAATTCTAAGTATACTTTATTCTTCACATTCAATTAAATCATGAAAAATAATTTTTAAATAGAAAAAATCGAGATATTTAGTTTTCTATTTGGTTAAATGGTTTTAACCGATCATAAATATTAAATAGATTTGAATTTTGGTTTGCTTTGCTTCAGTTGTGACCTAATTTGAGTTATAATGCAAAAACTAATTTTAATAAAAAAATATAAGTTAAACTACCCCAATACCCAATAATTGTTTACACAAATGAAGAGTAAATTGAATGATTTTATTTATACTGCCACCTAGAATCCATCACAATTTATAATTTGCAAAAATATATTTTACGTCACAGTTATTATAAAATATTTTTTTCATTTTATAAACATAAAAATATAAATTAGAACATCAATAATATTATTTTATATATTTATATATTATTGCTACTTACCATTTTAATATTTCTTTTTAAATTTAAAAAAATTAATATATTAAAATGATTATTTTAATTTTAAAATTTATATATGAAAACATATGTTTTCTGTTTTAGTAAAAATGTATGTAATTTTAGAGTAAGAATATCACATAAACTTATTTTATTCTATATAAAACCTACTTATTTTTTATAAAAATAGAAAAATACACACCATTTTATATATTTATCTAATTTTATATATTATATAAATAAAATCCTACATACAAAAAAATATTACGACATATAATCTACAAGTCAAGGTTTCGATGAAAAATAATCGGCGAGTTATATCCTAATCCTTAACTGGCAATAGTCGCCCGCCTTTGCATGACCCACATGACCCTCAAGACCCACCATCTCTCTTACCTCTTAGCCCTCCCCTCTCCCTCATTCATTCTCTGAAATCAAGTAACCTAACTATTAATGTTCAATCTCTGAAAGCCCCTTTGCAATTGCCTGCTGAAGCTTCCACTCTTATGAATGTGGTGATGCATCAGTCTGAGCCGAACACTACTGTTGTAGGGGTTGTAAGCCTTGCAAACGACCTCCTGAAAGTAGATCTGACTACTACTATTCCAGTTGTTACTGTTCACTCTACATAAACACATGATCTTCGTCTCATGATGCAGAGAAGGACCACTATGAGACACTTGTTGCTGATATGCAGGAGATAAAGAAAACTAACGAAACCTGGGACTCTAGTTCTGATCTCTCTAGCCATCAGCTAGCCGCATCACTACTTGTTTCTCTAAACTACATGGTTCCTTAAAAGAACAACTCACCTCTTATCATTTACAAGACATCATGCTCCAAAGGTGTCAATAGTGCTGAAAACCCTTAGTCTTCACCTTCTCATGTTACTATGAAGCCTACCTCCACACCCAACCATCACAATAATCCTACTAATCTAGATTCAACTACAAAACGCCCCCGAGACGACCAAGGAAGAAGAAATGTTGCTCATGTGGTGAAGTGCATGTAAGAACCTTAAAGGGATTTTTAAGAGAAAACGCAGCCTATGTTAAATGCTGATGAAGATATGGAAGTGATATTGTAGTCGGTGCAAGGGCATATGACATAATCGTGCTACTTGCAAACAAGCAATATAACCGAGAGAAAGAGTAAGATAAGGGGATGATGTAGAGTTCAAGGTGTATGCAAAGGCGGTGGTTACTTGGGCTATGAATACGTATGTTATTGGATAATTCCAAGCTTGTGGAAACTTAACATATTATTAGATGTTTAATATGTTAAGAGATAAACACAATAAGAAAATATAGAATAAGAAAATGAAGCTTTCTATTAGATTAGGTTTGTGTTTTCCATATCCCACATGTTAAAGAGAGTTGTCCTTCACTATAAATATAGGTCTCATGGAGAGTTGTTCCATAAGAGATCTAAGAGAAGCATTAAGAGCCTTAGTTTTGAGGAGTTTCTAAAGCAATAAGAAAAGTTGTTCTTATAATTCTTTGTTTCTAAAGATCCTTTAATTGGTATCAGAGCCTCAGGTTGGAGACTCGATCTAATCTTAAGTTGAACCTTCGATCATGGTGGCTGTGAAGTAGAGATCGCGAAGGCAAGATGGCTGACGTGACTAAGGATATACTTCACTCAAAGGACTTTGGAACTACATTCATTCAATGTCCAATGTTAACGTTGACAAACTACACAGTTTGGTCGATGAGGATGAAGGTTATGATGCATGTTCATGAAGTATGTGACACGATAGAACCTGGTTCGAATGATTAAAAGAATAACGATGTGGCGATATCTCTTTTGTTTCAATTCGTTTCCGAAAACTTGATTCTTCAGGTGGGAGAACTAGCCGCTTCTAAAGACATATGGAACACCATTAAGTCACAACACCTTGGAGCTATTCGTGTAAGGAAGGCGTTGGATTTGATCCATGAAGAGGATTAAAATCCATATGAATGTATCATATCGAAGAAACCTAATATCAAGTACTTGAGGATATTCGATTGTGTAGAACATGTGTGATTCATCTGAAGAAGAAGCTCGCCTTTACACATTACAAGAAGTGTAGAATCTCTCTAGTGCTGGTTAATCGCTATGTTAAGCTCCCTATAGGCATTCTGGAAGATTTACCGCTAATTGTTGGAAACTGTGAGATACCCACTGATTTTGTGGTGCTTGAGATGGATGAGGAGACCAGGGACCCGTTGATTCTGGGAAGACCATTCTTAGCTACTGCTGGAGCTATTGTTAATGTTAAAGATGGTAAGATGGATCTTCATCTTGGGGAGGGGAATACTCTTCACTTTGATGTTAAGGAGATGATGAAAAAACCTACCATTCAAGGACAAGTCTTCTACATTGAGGCTATGGATGCGTTAGCTGATGAGTTCCTAGAAGAGATGGCGCTTGAGGACTCTCTTCAACATGCTTTAACAGTTGATAGAGAGGTCCAAATGATTGAGGACAAGGAGAGCAAAGAGTACATGAGGATGGTGGATTCTCACAAGGGATTGAATGGAGTAGACAACTTCCAAGAGTTGTCTCAAGTCGTTTACCTTGTTGCCTCAATCGCCTTACAAGAGGACCTTCAACAAGATGATTGGAGCGAGCTCAAGGCACCCAAAGTGGAGCTTAAACCCCTTCTCATTAGTGTAAGGTACGCATTTCTTGGTACTAATAACACATATCCTTTCATTGTGAGTAGCCAACTAAATGAAAAAGAATTGTCTACACTTTTAAATGAGCTTAAAGTATAGAAAAGCAATCGGCTACTCACTTGAAGACATCAAAGGGGTATCACCCTCCTTGTGCATGCATAGGATACATCTAGAGGACAAATCAATGACTTTTATAGAGCATCAAAGAAGGTTGAACCCCAACTTGAAAGATGTTGTTAAGAAATAGATTCTTAAACTCTTGGATGCTGGAGTGATTTACCCTATTTCTGATAGTACTTGGGTATCTCATGTGCATGTAATTCCCAAAAAGAGAGGCATCACTGTCATTAGGAATGATAAGGATGAATTGATACCCACAAGAACCATAATTGGTCATATAATGTGCATTGACTACCGAAAACTTAATGATGCATCTAGAAATGATCATTTTCCTTTGCCATTCATTGATCAAATGCTTGAGAGACTTGCAAACCATCTTTATTATTGTTTTCTTGATGGATACTCAGGTTTCTTCCAATTACCCATACACCCCAATGATCAGGAAAAGACAACATTCACATGCTCATATGGTACATTTGCTTATCGCAGGATGCCATTTGGGCTATGTAATGTACCAACAACTTTCGAAAGAGCAATGATGTCTATATTCTCTGATCTTATTGAGGATGTGGTGGAAGTATTTATGGATGATTTCTCTGTGTATGGATCTTCTTTTGTTGTGTGTTTGTCTAATCTATGCAGGGTCTTGAAAAGATGTGAGGAGACAAACCTTGTGCTTATTGGGAAAAATGCCACTTCATGGTAAAACAAGGAATTGTTCTGGGACAAAATATCTCAGAGAGAGGAATCGAAGTGGATAAAGCGAAGATTGACGTGATTATTGGGTTAGCTCCACCAAGATCGGTAAAGGACATCAGAAGTTTTTTAGGCCATGCTGGGTTCTATAGGAGGTTCATCAAAGACTTTTCAAAGATAACTAGACCGCTGACAAAACTACTATGCAAAGAAGATGTCTTTAACTTTGATGAGGAATGTCTTGAAGATTTCAATAAGCTGAAGAGCGAACTTATCATTGCCCCCATTGTTCGGCCACCAGATTGGCAACTTCCCTTTGAGATTATGTGTGACGCTAATGATTATGTTGTGGGAGCAGTCTTGGGGCAGAAGAGAGATAAGAAGACTCATGTCATCTACTATGCAAGTAGAACTCTTGATGATGCTCAAATGAAGTATGCTACAACTGAGAAAGAGCTTCTTGCCATAGTGTTTGCTTTCGAGAAGTTTAGAAGCTATTTGGTAGGATCCAAGGTGATAGTCTATACTGATCATGTTGCGCTAAGACACCTTCTGGAAAACAAAGATGCTAAGCCAAGATTGTTGAGGTGGATTCAATTGTTACAAGAATTTGATCTCGAGATAAAAGACAAACCTGGAGTTGAGAATGAAGTAGTTGATCATTTGTCTCGAATGAAAGTTGATTGTGGTATTCCCATCGATGAAAGCCTTCCAGAAGAACAGATTATGGCCATCAGGGCGGTTATGAAGCTTTGTGATATTGGGAAGAAGCTTGAAGAGATTAAAGCAACTGAAGAAAAAAAACCATGGTAAGCTGATTTGGTGAACTACTTAGCCTTTGGAAAGGAGCCTTTCGGACTAGAAGGGTATGCTAAGAAGAAGTTCTACAAGGATGTGAAGAGGTACTACTGGGATGAACTCTATCTCTATATACTTTGTAGGGATCAACTCTATAGAAGAGTAGTAGCTGAAGGAGATGTTGAAGGGATCCTTGAACATTGTCATGGGTCGTCTTATGGAGGTTACTTTGCCACCTTCAAGACTGTTGCTAAGATTTTACAACCTGGATTTTGGTGGCCACACATGTTCAAAGACACACAAAACTTTGTCTCAAGATGTAATTCATGCCAGAGAAGAGGGAATATCACTAAAAGGAATGATATGTCTCAAAATCCTATCTTGGAAGTTGAAGTATTTGATGTATTGGGCATCGATTTCATGGGACCATTCCCATCCTTTTTTAGGAACACTTACATCATGGTAGTTGTCGACTATGTGTCGAAATGGGTGGAAGCTATAGCCAGTCCAACCAATGATCCTAAGGTGGTTCTAAAGATGTTCAAGAGCATTATCTTTCCAAGGTTTGGAGTACCTAGAGTTGTGATCAGTGATGGATGCTCTCACTTCATCAATAATTTATTTGAGAATCTTCTCAAAAATAATGGTGTAAAACACAAGGTGGCAACTCCGTATCATCCTCAAACAAGCGGACAAGTGGAAATCTCCAACAGAGAAATCAAGTCCATCCTGGAAAAGACAGTAGGGACAACAAGGAAAGATTGGTCCATCAAGTTTGACGATGCACTATGGGCTTATAGGACAGCCTACAAAACTCCTATAGAAACCACACCTTTCAACCTAGTCTATGGGAAAGCTTGTCATCTTCCAGTGGAGCTTGAATACAAATCCTTGTGGGTAGTCAAACTTCTAAATTTTGACATCAAGACAGCCCAAGAGAAGAGATTGATTCAACTGAGTGAACTTGATGAGTTACGTCTTGATGCCTATGAAAGCTTAGTGATCTACAAGGAAAAGACTAAACCTGTTAATGACAAGAAAATCTTTAAGAGAGAGTTCAGTGATGGGGATCAGGTGCTGCTCTATAATTCCCGGTTAAAGTTGTTCCCTGGGAAGCTCAAGTCTAGATGGTCAGGTTCTTTCAAGATCAAAGAAGTGAAATCTTATGGAGCAATAGTGATGTGGAAAAGGATGGAAGAGACTCCACAGTCAACGGACAAAGAGTTAAGCTCTACTTGGGGATTTCAAGTGAAGAAGAAGGAAATTCAGTTCCAATCTCTGATCCAGACTCTGCTTAACCAAAAAGAGAGGAAGTCAAGCTAGAGACTTTAAACAAACTCACTTGGGAGGAAATCTCATGTTTATCTGTGTACATATTTTTATTCTTTTTAGTTTACTTTTCTTTTAAATTATTTGATGCTTCTATTTATACTTTTCAGGGGTGAAAGATGATCAGGTGGAGAACAAAACTACTTTCAAGTTTTCAACTTCTCACCGCCAGTAGCAACCACAGAAAGTCGCTACGCAATTTACGAGTGTTGTAGCGACGAAGCGTAGCGACATTACCTGGTCGCTACGGGTTCGAAGATGAAATCCAGCTAAGACTTGTAGCGGCCAAACTGTAGCGACCAAATCAAGTCGCTATGCAAATTGCGGGTAGCATAGCGACCATGTAAAGTCGCTACGTGTCCAGGCGGTTCTGCGGATGACGTAGCGACCGTCTGTAGTGACCAACCCAAGTCGCTACGAGGCCCATGTAAGTCTCATTTTCACTCTAATCCAGTCAAATCGGACCAAAACTCAACCACCCCACCCCCTCACTCGATTTAACCTTTCTTAACCCTTCACTTTCCCCTCTTCTTCCCCAAAACAAAAGCAAAAACTCTCTCAAGAACAAAACAACCAAACTCCCCCAATTCTCCACCAAATTCACTGCTTCAACTTGCTACCAACTCTAAATTGTCTCCTAAACCCATATCTCCCATCTCCACACTCAATCAAGCAACAATATTAAATTTTAGGGCTGATTTTTTTTCATGGAAAAATTTCCAACTTTTCTAAAGTTGTTGCATGCCCGATTTAAAACCAGTTACCCATGTTCTTATATGCTTGTTTTTGGCTTTGGATTGATAAATTTTGTGGAAAATGAGTGTGAATTGAGAATTTAGGAATTAGGGTTCTTGGTGTTCTTGATTAAAAAAAATGGGGGAAAAAAGATGATTTTGCTTGGACTGATTCCAATAAAGTGTTTTATACGTACTGTCACGAGATTACTTCACTCTAATTCATTTAGCACTTGTTTTGGTGAATGATTGATTCTTGGATTGAGGTTGATATGCATTGTTTTGTGTAACTTTGATTTTTCATTCAATACATTCCTTTGGCTATTTGTGATATTTGGAGCCTCTCGACAGTGTTCTCATACTACTCTTAGTGTTTGATTCCAGGTACCAATGTTGAGAACTACATCAACGAAAATCACCAGAAGCCGAATCCCACGACAGACGACTGAAGATGAGGTTGAGCGAGAAAGAAAGAAAGCTTAAGAGATCGAGAGGGAAATCGAAGAGGGTCTTCAAGCCCCAACTGATACTGAAGATGAGTTCCTGCTAAGACCATTTAAGAAACCCAAAGGAAAAGGGAAAGGGAAAGGCATAGCAAAGGAAAGGGATATATAGATCAGTCATCCCAACAAAATCTCAGCTATTCAGTCACCTCCAGAACGATCCGGCGTGGGCACCAACGAGATTTCCCTGCCCAATATTCCTCCAGAAAACCGGGCTTTATGATGGCGTGTTTCAAATACTGGAGAGCATGGGATTGCAGTCTCTCCTCACAATGGAAGCACAACCTCTATACGTGGAAGCTTCACGTCACTTTCTCTCATCGTTGGAAGTTTTCCCCCTTAGCGATGGACCACTAGAGTTTGGGTATGGGCGGATTCAATTCAAGGTCCGAGGGAAGTTGTACAAGCTGAGCTACAAGGAAATCAGCGACATTATGGGCTTTAAGGATGATAAGCGCCGCTATCTCCCTAGAAACTACATCATCCCCGAGAAGGTTTGGCCTCTAATTGCAAAATTTTCTCATGATCCTCAAAGGGAAAAAAACTCCAGTATTATAAACCCAGTGGTCAGATACGTTCATCGCATCTTGGGCAACACGCTCTTTGCTCGCCGAGAATCTGGGAATGTTCTAGACGATGAATTGACGATGATTGCCATGGCTCCTATACCATTATTTGGTAGGGATACGCTGTATAGAGATGAAGAGGATATTTTCTCAGGTTTTGGGAGATTGGGCTTCTTCTTGAGGAGACTCAAATATTACCAGGACTGATCATGGATAAACCATGACAGCACACCTCAGCTGAGCATCGGTGGCCTGATTACACCACTGCTCAAGGCCGCAGGAGTCCCCCTTCATAGCGAGACCCCTTAGGAACCTTTATACATGGATGGTCCTTACATGAAGAGGAGCAAATTTCTTTCAGGGATGTTTCAAAGCCAGCATGTTTATTCCTTCTACATCGACTTTAAGCACAAAGAGCTTCTCCTACCAAACCCGCGGGTTCGCATGGTACACAGCAAGCAAAGCATCTCATTCGACATCCCTACAGATCTTCATCTTGGACCACACGGTCCACTTAACACCGTTCCCAATCGTAGAAGAACAGCGAGATGATCAACTGCCGGTCCATCTTCATCTGCTGATGCCACTGCTACTACATCACCTATCCCAGCATCCACTTCACGAGATGCACCTATGATCCAGTAGGAGGACCACACACTCTATGAACCTTCCCACTACTACTTCATGCCCCACACTGGAGCCCTTCCGAAGGGTCATTTGCGCGACGCCCACGAGTACATTGGGAATCTTGAGGGGTGGAACATGATCCAAGATAGAACCATTCAAAATATGTCCGCCAAATACAAAGCGCTGAAGAAGTCAGTAAAAAATAATGTTGCATCCTCAGCAAGGTTTATCAAAAAAGTCACCGATGTTCTGGTTAGAGCAGGGATTGGAGGCTGTAAAGCAGAAGACTTCATCATGGCTGAGACCTCTTCTCCAGAGCCTCGCCGCCAGCCTCGTCATGGAAAGGGGCATTCAGGCACAGACACTTCCGACGATGAAGAAGAAGGCTTTGAGATAGGCAATCATCAAGACATAGAAGAGAGTGAAAATGCAATGGCGGAAGCGAGGATGAGCACGACGAGGAGTCCACTGCCTCCGATTCATTTTGAAGTATCTCCATACCTCTATCATTGTAAATATTCATTGTCTTTTCGGTATCTCACTCTCTCTTGATTACACAGAGACTGTGTTGTTCAAGTTTGGGGGGGGGGGGGTACCATGTCTAATCATTTCATTTTCTTTCCTTGTTTGCATAAGCATTTGAGTTGCATTGTACATAAAAAAAATTCAAAAACCACAAAAGAATCATCTAGGTTGCATCATTTCATTGTTAGCAATAAGTCTAGAGCATATAGATTGCATTCATACTGCATAAGGAGAAAGGATGTTATTTCCTCCTAAAGAACACATATCTAGAACTCAAAATGACACCCTAGTTAAACATAGCAAATAGCTTAAGCGTATCTTGAAAGACTTGCAAGCTTCGTGCCTTGAAAACTCTTCTCGAAACTGGTTGTTTGCCGAGATTGACATTGTTCTTGAAACCAACTCCAAAATGAACTACGGTTTAATGAACTATGGTTTGATTAACTTAATCTACCTTTCTTATGGACTCTTGTATACTTGGTCATGGATCTTATACACATATGGGTTGATCTCTATCAATTATATCACTCTCTGAAAACCCATATGTCACCTCCTTACCCTTTAACCCTCACCATTCTTTGAGACCTTAATTGAAATTTGCTTGAGTGAGGCCTTTTATTGATAGCTTTTCATGTGTAAAATCTTGAGAGTATTGGGAGCGATATTGGTTTGTTTTCATCCTTAGCTGGCTATAGGACCTCTTTTGAGCTAGCATTTAGGAATGGGAAGTGTGTTGGTGTTTATAAGCTTTGCTTTGGGTTTTGAGGTGAGAGATAAGTGAAAAGAATGAGCCAAAAGAGAAATGAAAGGAAGATGGCCACTAGGGATCAAAGAAAAAGTAAATAAAAGCTCTAAGTACCTTAAGCAAAACCCCAATAAAAAAAAGACAACAAAAGGTCGGAGAAAACAAAAAGAAATGGAGCTAAGTAGGAAAACAAAAGAAAAAGATATCCCTAGTTGGTTAAAATAAAAGAAAAAGAGAGAGTTCATTTGGTGAGTGAGAAAGAGTGTCCTTTTGGGTCTTTGGATAAAAACGGGAATGAGTTAGCAACAAGTGAAAGAGAAGGGTTTGAAAGTGTTTGGAAAATGGTAGAATGATGAGAACAAACTATTTTATGCATGAATTGCTCATTTTCTTAGATAAATTTTGCATAATGTTCAAGCTCTTTTTCTTGACTGAAAGTCACCAAAAGAATTTGAATTCTTCTTCTATCCTAATTAAACCATTTCCACTTAGCAAGCCAAGTGACCGAGATCAATTTTCCATTAGCAGGGATTCGCTTTGTTAATTTGTCAATGAATGTGAGAGTTGGTATAGATACTTGTTGGTTGATGAGCATTGCATCTAGTGTAGAGGCATGAGAGTCTCTTTAGGCCTTGAGAAGATAGAGTGTACTAAGAGAGCATGCTCATGCTATTTGCTATGTTTACCTAGGATGTGATGTTGAAGGTTAGGAAGTGTATCTTTTGGTTCTGAGTTCCCATCTTCAAACCCCTCTCTCTTGCTTGTTCTTGAAAGTTCACTTGAGGACAATTAAAAGACAATTTTGAGGGAGTTGATATCTCACATATTTACATTGTATTGACCACCTTTCCTTGTACATTTTCATCATTTAGACTCACATTTAGAAATGTCTAGGTTGCATTGCATTGCATTTGTTTATATCAGGTATTGGAGTTTTTTAATGGTGAGTTTGGAGGCAATTGAGGCTAAGGAAGTGAAGTTTGGAGCAAAAGTGAGGTCTAGCACGAGTGTAGCGACCAGGCATAGCGACCAGACCCACAGAAGAAATGCGGATGTCGTAGCGACCAAGCGTAGCAACCAGGAGTGGTCGCTACAAACCACATGAGAAATGTGGATGCCGTAGCGACCAGGCGTAGCGACCAGGAGTGGTCGCTATAGACCCACAACAAAAATGCAGATGCCGTAGCGACCAAGCCAGGTCACTACAGGCCTTTGAAACTCGGTGGCGACTAAGTGTCCTAGCGACCTTCTTGTAGCGGAATGGACAGGTCGTTAGGGGCGTAAAAACCTTATTTCTTACGGGTTGGCCCGGGTTGTTGGGTCGACCCGGTTCGTTTTTAAACTACTATTTATGCTTTTTAGACCTAATGTGAGCACTCTCTGGTTTTTATCTGGAGACATATACTACTTTTGGTGAAAGAGATTGAATCCTTAATTTTCTTTGATCTTCTTATTTTTGTTTCACTGATTATTCTGGATCATTGGACATGATTAACTCTGAATCATCTATGGTTTTTGAGTTCATCATGTTCGCTATTGAGTAGTTACCTTTAGGATTCATGGGTTAGGGAGATCTAGGGTGATTAGGTGATAAATTAGAAAGTTTAGTGTTAGGTCATTCATGCTCTATGATTATCGTTTTCTGGATTAGACTTGATCACTTTAATCTAGATCCTTAGATAGTTTATACAGGAAAGGTGTTCAATAAAATGTCTGAACCAAAGCGATAATTCTCTTTACTTGCTTAGCCAATGACAATTGATGTTAGGAAAGTTTAGATAGTTAATAGAATTGTTCTTAATGATTATTTGATTTAACTAAACCAAAGACATTTGATGTTTATTAATTGAAAAATGAACTTTTATCTTGATAAAGAACTAATGGTGCGTCTAGACTAGAGAACCAGATTGATTGTAATGTTAACCATCTATGTTAGATCTTAGTCACCCAAAGTCAAAACCCCTGCCCATGGGTTCTTTGTTTCCCAATTGATTTATAATTCTAGTTTTCACTTCTGTGTTCTCTTGTTACTTCGTTTCACACATCAAAACTGATTCCACTTAGATTGAGCTTATACTTGTATTCTCATTGCATCATGATCACTTAGGATTGGATTGACACTCATATATACTACTTTGATTAGGATAGAGTAAAATCATTTATCAATATCACAGAAAATACCTGAGAAGAATATCCTTCCAACCCGTCTTTGCAGCCCTCCCTGCTACGTTTTCATCACCATGCTTTCTTTGCTGCTGCCTTTTCAATGTATTGCTTTTCCAATTCAAAACGTATCGCAGTTATTATTTTGTTAGCACCAGTTAATTTCTAGGCTCTTCTTACTAATCTCATAGCGTGCTTCAATCATGGCCTTCTTCAGCCACCTTTGAACTTTGTCTTCATCAATCCATAAAAAGAAGTTGAAACCATCACCATCCCGTCATAACAAATTAAAATACCTAACTTAATGTGTTGGCTGGACTAGAGATTGATTCTTTTTAAAGAAGAGTCAAACTTGGAATTGTTGGCAACCATATAACATTTTGCCAATATTTTTGTCTGTCCACGATTTCCTAGTTGCCACAAGTATGTCACAGTCCCCCTCCCCCCCCCTAAAATGCTACTGGACCATCCCAAACCTAACTATTTCATTTTCAAGAAACTAGGTTTGAGAAGATTTTTACAAAATAAAATTAAATACAAGATAAACAAGGATATACAAGACATAACCATACAAAATTAATAATAAAATATGGTTCGATCCAGTTTACCATGTATAACAACATGTACACATGTAGCATGATATTTTAGAAAGTCTCTTTCAGACATTATAAAGACATCAACCTATTTGAAGTGTTGTTGGCTTATATATCAGAGTAAATCCTCTGTACCACCTCTTGATCGCTTATACTACCTCAAACTTATGTGCAAATTCCTCTCTCTCTTTTTTTGCAAATGTCCACTCCTGATTTCTTTTTACCATTGGCGAGGAATGTATCACTCCTATTCTACATTACGATACATGGTCTCAATTGATCAAATATATGATCCAAATCAGAACCAATGCAATGAGAATTTGATTGCCACTCTACAATTATAAACAATGCAATTAAATATATATTTCGGTTCATAATTGAACATATAACATAACATAGTTGCAATGCCCATGTGGCTAATCAGCCAATAATAACGAAATACATTAAATTTGGTAGGATCGTGAATGTGAACTTAAAAAACAGAGGTTTACAACATGGATAATTTAAAATGAAGCAAACTGGACATTTAGTCAGCTACTCATATAGTCCCATATTTTCTTCGTACACCATAACGTGTAGCCTTTGTGACTCATCATCATGTACACCTAAATTTGGGCATTTGCATACCTCTAGACCAACAACACTGTGTGCTTGCATAAGCAAAACATAGGTAAAACTTGAGTTTGTGTTGTTGTTCTTTGGAGGTACAAACCTACCACGTTCCACCACATGAGAGTTCAGTTCCCTAGTATTTAGTTGTGTAACAGCTTGCTTCAATAGATAGGGGAACATCTGAGTTGGAGCGAGTTCTTATAGACATAAGGCCATCACTTCTGAGGGATATGTTGCAATCTAACACTAGCAACAACCAAGACATGCAGTCAACGGACAAACTAGCTTAATGTTTCTTTTCCAAGTTGAATGAAAGGTAGAAATGGTCAGCTTCAGATGCAGAGAGTCTGTCATGTTATATAAGCTCTAACATGTTCTTTGTGAAAACAAAGTCCTCCGTCATTGGACATCTCTTTAACTTATAGTAATTCTTCAACAAAGTGTTCACAAACTTAGTGTCCATAAACATGCAACTACGAGGTGACTTTGACTGGGACGAGTTCAAAGTACGAGTATGATGCATCAAGATGTCAAGCATTTGCACATACAAGTATGTTATCATTTCTTGTTCCCTTGAACTAGGTAAAGTTCAAGCAAAGTCATAGAAAAGGATTAACACAAGCAATAGAGAATGAAAGATCAATAATCTTAGATGACAATAATCTGGATCTCTCCGTAAAATCTAACAAATCTTTATTGGGTACAATTATCCCACCAACCATGATAAACTGAAGCAAATGTACAAATCATTTTAGTTTGAATGATTCGTTAGTCGGTTAGTTAATAACATATCCAGTAAACTAAGAAATAGTATTGATGTTATAAGGTTACTTACTTAGTTGTCTTTAGAAATGTGAAATTTCTCAAAATATAATACAAATAAAAATATATAGTATATAACATGATTCTATAATTTATAATATAGTATGATTTTTTCATTTTCTTCCAAAATCCAATCAAATCTATTCTATTAAAAATAGAAGGCACAATGTGTGATTTTTTAAGTTGGACCATCTCCTAGATAATTGATTTAATAATATTTGCTATTTATATAACAATTTTCTTTTATTTTTTCTTTCTCTAAACAAATAAATAAGAGTATCTTTAATGAAATCTTTTTTTTTCTGATTTCATTCATAAATATATATTTCTTAATTTTAATATGTGATATTATTATTTTATATAATTTTAGCTAAAATATAATCATATTTTTAATTAAAAATATCAATATATGTATATTTTCATCTAGATTTCAAGAGCAATATAAAAATATTATTTATATAGTTTTTATATCATATGATAATAAAAAAAATTAAAGCATTACAAATATAGATCAAATAAGGAGGTAAATATACAGTAACATAGTTTATAAGGCCATGTTTATCCACGGTCTCTTAGGCGGGGTTCTTAACTTATAATTTCACGTTTTTTATTTTTTTTATTTTTTTTTTTAATTTTCCCGTTAAGAGACGTCTCTTAGGTCTCTTATTTAAGAGACGGTTCTTAAGTTTTCTTAGTTAAAGTTAAGATACGTCTCTTAGAAAAACTAAGAACCCCATGCTAAGAGACCTGCAATAAACATGCCCTAATGCTCTTATATTTTAAAATTTTACTATAAATTGAGATATCTTTAATAATATTTTATGCTTCTCTTATACTTTGTAAACTTAATTAATCGGCATATACACAGTGATATATAAACTTAAATAATTTATTCTACTTTTATATTTTTAAAATATTATACAAATAATTTATAAAATAAATATACCAATTATTTTATAGCTATTTGATCCTATATTTGGTATATAGGAAAATTTCTTCATATAACTGTGAAACAAATACCATATTATGTAACTATAAACTAATTTTAAATAAATAGGTTTATAAATGTAATCAAAGATATTAAATAATTAGATTTAAAAATAAATAAATAAAAAATGATTCATGTAATAAACATGATCAAATGACAAATAATATATGTAACATATTATTGTAATTGACATAAAATCTTAAAATAAAATATTTTTACCAAAATAAAATCTTAAAATGATATGAATAATCAAATTCAAACATTAAAATGTCAATCATATATAAAATTACATTTTAAGATAAAAGAACACTCGCGCGGTTGCGCGGATCCAAATCTAATTGTTTGTTACAATGTGCTATAGTTAAAAACGTGCTATAATTATATTGTAAATTTTTTTTTCCACCGCGGTTTTTGAGTTGATTCACTCCATTACAACCACAATGCTATTTTTTTTGTGTGTACGTCATAAGCTAAGCATGTTTAGTAATTTCATTTGAGTATACACATTTAACTCTTTAGGGGTGGGTACTATATTCGGAGTTTTGGAGGTATTTGTGATCCGATTTATTTTGTCTGAATAATCAATTATTCGATTCGATTTGATCTGTAGCCACCCAAATATTCGGTGTCTCCGGTATCTGAAAAAAATAGATTTTTAACTGCTATCTAATTTGATCCGTACAAATAAAATAAAATTTTTAAAATAAATAAAAAAATCCAAAATAATATAAAATAATAATATTTTATTACAAAATAAATTATTAATTTAAATTTTAAAATTCTAATAACTAATATGATAAATTTAATAAATAAAAAATTATATAAAATAATATTTATATAACTTATATACATAATTTTTAAATATATGCATATATATCCATGTAACAGATCAAATCGGATATTCACTCCTAAATATATTAGTATTTGTGATTTGTTTCGTAAAAAACCAATATTACATCTTATTATTTGTTTTGCTTTGTAGAATTACAGATATTTGAATTTTCCAATTCAAATCGAAACGGATAAGGAATATAATCAAAAATTTATGTATATTTTATCTAATCCTTAGTTATCCAGCCAAAATATTTTAAAGAAGAATTAAAGCACGAGGACTTTGATGAAGAGTTGAAAACAAAACAGTAACTCCAACGCAAAACTCCATAAAACATCTGCCCCCACATGAGCTTTATTTATACTCACTCACTCATCATTAATCAATGCTTCAGCTACACTCTCTGTAAGAAACCTCAACTTCATTCTCTTTCCAAGTTGAACATTCCCCAGAAAACAAAGACAGCAACTTTTAGTCAAGCTTCTTCTAGTTTGGTCAGTCTCAAAGAGGGAACAAGAAGAACATGAGGGATAAGAACAACTTTAAGCTACTGACTTTGTTTCTGTTTCTGGGTACATGTGTTGGAGACTACGGCATTGGAGTAGGAATCGGCGAAGGTGGTGTTTGGGTCGGCGGCGGCGGTGGCGGTGGCGGAAACCCTAATACCGATCCTGGCTCGGCTCCAAATCAACAGACAAATCCAGCTTACAGTGCTCTGCAATCCTGGAAATCCGCCATTACAGAGGATCCATCTGGTGTTCTTAAGACATGGGTTGGTGAAGATGTCTGTTCTTACAAAGGAATCTTCTGTTCTGGTTCATCTGTAACCGCCATAGATCTAAACAAAGCAAATCTCAAAGGCACCATTGTCAAAGACCTCTCTCTTCTCTCAGATTTAACCATTCTCCATCTCAACAGCAACAGATTCTCCGGTCAACTCCCAGATTCTTTCAGAGCCTTATCTTCTCTTCAAGAACTCGATCTCAGCAACAACAGATTCTCAGGCTCTTTCCCTCAAGTCACAATCTACATCCCTAATCTAATCTACTTAGATCTCCGGTTCAACAGCTTCACCGGTTCGATTCCTCAGAGTCTATTCAACAAACAATTAGACGCGATTCTCCTCAACAACAACCAATTCACCGGAGAAATCCCCGGGAATCTCGGATCTTCATCTGCTTCGGTGGTTAATCTCGCCAATAATAAATTATCCGGCGAGATACCGACGAGTTTCGGCATTTCCGGTTCGAAATTGAAGGAGGTTCTGTTCTTGAATAACCAGTTAACCGGTTGTATACCGGAATCGGTTGGATTGTTCTCCGACATTGAAGTCTTCGATGTTAGTTTCAATTCCTTGATGGGTCATGTCCCCGACACGATCTCTTGCTTGTCGGAGATCGAAGTATTGAACCTCGCGCACAATAAATTCTCCGGCGATCTTCCTGATTTGGTCTGCTCTTTGAGGAATCTGATGAATCTCACCGTTGCTTTCAACTTCTTCTCCGGGTTTAGCTCCGAGTGCTCGAGAATCAGCTTCGGGTTTGATTTCACCGGAAACTGTATTCCCGGCAAGGGTTATCAACGGCCGCAGCCAGACTGCTCGGTGATTCCCGGCGGCTCGTTGAGTTGTCTCAGGATTCCGGGGCAGCCGCTAACTTGCGCTGCGATCTTGGGATTGAAGGCGACTTCATCATCTCCATGAAAATATAAAGTTCGAAGCTTTTGTTCATCTTTGTTGCAAGATTTGTTATGCTTTGTGACTTTTTATTATTATAGAAACTGCCAAAAATGGTTTATCAGTTAATTATTAATCAGGTGATTTAGATTTTAGTATGAATGAGGTTACTAGAAGCTTGTTTCTGAATCTCTGTTTTGTTTTCTTCTGCTCGGATCTTTCTGACAGGATTTAGAAAATAAAATATTGATGAGCCTTTGCATTCCGATCAGATTCAAGTAATACTATGTACAGTGGTGTAAAAGATTGAAGACCCTATTTTTCTACTTTTTACAATCTACATCATCTAATTCTCTTCGGCATGACAATTCAACACCTACTCATTTTTATATTCAACAATAATTTTGTTTAAACACCCCCATTGTTTGGCCTTTCTTTTTTTCAACTGTTGAAAATTCAACACCTCCAATGTATGTGTAAGAACCAATCAGGTAAAAGTCTATTTTAATACATGAATCATGATAGTATGAAAAACTAAGACTTTTCCAAAAGAAAAAAAAAAACTCATTTTAAAGAAAAAGAGAGAGAGGTCATGAAAAGAGAGAAAGAGATCACAAAAAAAAAAAACTGAGACTTGTATTATCTTACAAGCTCTAAAAATGAATAGAAAGCAAATAATAAATTTGGCACGTTACAATTTCAGTAAAAACAACTGAATCTCCCTTATTATGAAAGATATATTTTTATAATTTTATTCGAGAAGTCAGTTTTTTTTACGTATCGTACTTAATTTAATTTTTAAAAAAGTTAATTATATTTAAATATTATTATTAAATATTTATTTAGTAATTTATGTTAATTAGATTTTTAATTAAGTTTGATTTTTATTTTTTTCCAGGTAACATATTATAATAAAATGAAATATTTATAAAATTTTAAAACAAAAATATACGTATATATAATACGATTTCCTTAAAAAAGAAAGTTTACAAAAGAAGTAATGTTCCTTTAAAATATATTTTCAAATAAAATAAAATATACTTTCAAGGTTATAAAATATTTCATTTATATCTATATTTTTTAGATGAAAAGACAAATACATTTGTAAAGAAAGCATATCAAAATATTCAAAAAAATGTGAATTAGCATTTTTAAGATTATTTTAAATAATTTCAATTTAATTTTCAATAAATCTAAACCATAAAATTATTTAGAACTTATAAAATATTTAATTATTGCAATTATTAATATACCTTCATGAGCTTCCGAAAGTTTATCACTTATTTTTATATGTAATTTATTACTGATCATCGGTTTATTTTCTAATATATAAATCAACATATATTAAATTATTAAAAATATTATGAAAATACTTGCACATTTAAGTGATAAATAAAACTAATTTGACTTGATTTAACTTGAATACAAAATAATTACGCTTCCATTAGAATTTGAAATAAATGTAATTCAAAATACTCACAAAATAAATAATTTGTTAAAGATAATGTAGATGATGATTATCTATTTAAGGAGATAATGTTTATATCATTTTTTGTCTTATTCTCAAGCTGATCATAATGACTAACTTACTTTCATTATAAATAGTGAATCTCTTCTCCTCGCACACAATAATAATATATAAAATCTAAGAATTAAGTCATCTCTCTTTGATTGTTGGTCCCTTATTCTTTATAAACAAGCTATTGTTAATATAAACATATAGAAATATATTCATTATCTAAAACACAACAAGTTATCAGCATCAGCATGAAATTTTTATACCAAACAAGGTTATACTAGCAAGGTGAAGTTTAATTTATGTTTTGTAATAATTTTAATTGCATTATTGTTCCGGAGAGATAGGTTAGGCTTTCTCCTTTTATTTTTTGGGATGATAGGCGTTGTCTATCCCGACTGATTGTTATGGTAAGCTATGCCTTCATGATCAGAGAAACACGTGGTAGGTTTTGTCTCCGTGAAATTAAAAAAAATGAAAAATGTCAAAATGGTAGACTATGTCTCATTGGACCTTAAATAACAAAAAGAAAATGTTAAAATAGCAGACTATATCTTCTTGAACCTTAAAAAAAATATAACTATGGAAGACTATGTCTCTTTGAATCATGTGGTAGGCTAAATCTCCAATTTTATTTATGTTTTTTAAATTTATGCATTTATATTTATGCCTTTAAGTTTATGTCTTTATTTTTTTCCTTTACTTTATGCATTTAAATTTCTGTCTTTATTATATTTTATATATGTTATTCTATGAATACAGTTATCATGTCGGATTTGACAAAGCTCGAAATAAATTTCCTTGATATCACGGAAAATATTTCTATGAGTTGGAAAGTGGGTGCTAAGATGCACCTGAGAGGAAACATGCTTTTGGAAACCATTCATAACTCGAAAATGGTGTCGGATGAGAAAAAGACTAAGTTCATGATATTTTTACGAAACCACATACATGATGGTTTAAAAGATGAATATATTATAAAAGAGGATCATGTGGATCTTTGGAAATCAATAAAATAGAGGTTTGATCACCAAAAATATGTGATCTTACCGAAAGCCAAACACGAGTTGATCCATCTCCGGTTCCAAGACTGTAAAAGTATTAGTGAATATAATCCAGCGATGTTCAAAATTATATCTAGGATGATGTTATGTGAAGAGAAATAAGTGATTACTATATGATTGAGAAAAATCTTCCCACCTTCCATCTTGGAAACATAGTTTTGCAACAACAATATCGGACTAAAATTTATACTCATTACTCAGAGTTGATGCAAGTGCTCCTTGTAGCGGACCAAAAGAACCAACTCATAACATTAAACTATCATGCTCGTCCCACTGGATCTGCTTCATTCCCAAAGCGAATGTTGCATCATCCAATTATTATAATTGGAGAGGACGAGGACATGATCGAAATCGTTATCATGTCCGTTGAAGAGGACGAGGAAGAAAATTCCATCCGTATGATGAAATAAATAATAAGGATTTCCACAAACACGAAAGGGGTCGAGATGATAAAAGACAAATAGAAAAGGTTTGCTAAAGATGCGGCATGAAAGGATATTGGGTACGTGGTTGTCGTACGCCAAAAAATTTAGTTGATTTGTATAAAGAATCCCAAAAAGAGAAAGGAAGTGAAACAAACTTCATCTCTGATGAACCTGAGCCATCATTTCATGGGTTAAATGATAATACTTAAATTGACATGTTAGATATTCTGTTTGGTCCAAAAAATATCGATGAGTAATAAAATCGATGTGATATAAAGTTTACTATATTATATTATCTATATCTTTTGTTCTAAGATATATGTTATGTTTAATGTTTATGTTAATACATGTTTTATGAATATTTTAAATTCAAAAAATGCCAGACTTTGAGACAATGGATGGAGATGAGTTTGGAAGATAGTGCGTCAACGAACACAATAATCAAAGATAAGAAATATTTCTCCAGCCTCAAATTAAAAGATTACGCTGAAACGTAAGTACAATATCTGGTAGTGAAAATATTATTAAGATCTCTCGAAGAGTCAGTTTTTCAATGCCAAGGATGACAAAATTTGAAATAAGTGATTCTTATACTCTTCCGAGTCTCCTATAAATTTATTAAGTTATAAGGATATCCGGAGACATGAATATCATATTAAAACTGTTAGGAAAGATGGCATTGAATATCTTTGCATTAAATCCGCGAAGAAACATATATTGGAAGAATTAAGAATGTTATCCTTTGGGCTATATTGTACGATAGTAAATATGACTGAGTCTTATGCTATGGTAAACCTGAAGTTTACTAGTACATTTAAAATTTGTCATGAGAGACTATGATGATATCCTGGTTCAGTCACGATGAGAAAAGTTGTGCAAAATTTGAATGGCCATCTGTTGAAAAACGAGAGAATTTTGTAAACATGCGAGTTTTTTCTCAAGAAAAAAATTACTTGACCATCACCAAAAAAGTTGGGTATAAATGACCATTATTTTTAGAAATAATTAATGGTGATATATATGGTCCGATTCACCCACCATGCGGGCCGTTTAAATATTTCATGATATTGATTGACGCATCCAATAGATGGTCAAATCCCTGTCTTTTGACGACAAGAAATACTTCTTTTGCAAATTTCATTGCCTAAATAATGAAGATGAGAATGTAGTACTCAGAGTATGCCATAAAGAAAGTAAGGCTTGATAATGCTAGTGAGTTTACATCGTAAGCCTTTAGTGATTATTGTATGTCAGTGGGGATTGATGTACAACATCCAGTTCCCCATGTTCATACAAAAAATGGCATAGCCGATTCATTGATAAAATGGTTGTAGTTGATTGAAAGACCGTTGATATTGAGAAAAAAGCTCCCAGTTTGAGTATGAGTTCATGTTATTTTGCATGTGGCTTCCCTGATTCTGATAAGACCGAGTGCATATCATAAGTACTCCCATTATAATTGTCATCTGGGCAGGAGCCAGGTGTATTCCATTTTCGTGTCTTTGGGTGTGCGGTTTATGTTCCGTTAGTTCCGCCACAAAGAACAAAAATGGACCCACAAAAGAGATTGAGAATATATGTGGGTTATATGTCACCAAGTATAATAAGATATCTTGAACCAGTAACCGGTGTGTAATTACGGCACGGTTTGCCGATTGCCATTTTAATGAAGAAGAATTTCCGGCGTTAGGGGGAGGAATTAGAGAAATTCCTAAAGAGATTACATGGTATACACCGTTGTTGTTACACCTTGATACGAATCAACGAGAGCTGGAAGTCATAAAAATGTGCATTTGTATAATTTGGCAAACCAATTACCAGATGCATTCGAAGATACGAGAAGGGTGGCAAAATCATATATACCTGCTAAAAATTTTCCATCAAGAGTTGTTGTTCCTAAAGGATAAACTGATGGAAACACAATGAATAAACCTAGGATTCAGTTAAAGAGGGCGATACCAGTGGATTCTAAAGATAAAAATCTCCGAAAGAAAAAAGAAATTGGTTGAGTAAAATGAAAAGGTTTCAGAAGAACCTAATACTGAAAATGTCTCAAAGAGACCATACATGGAAAGGTTCAAAAAGAAACAAATAAAGATAAAGATCCAGATCACGAGAAGGGAAGAGAAAAGTATGAGATTTCTATCAACTATGCCCGAGATGAAAAATTATGGATCATAAATAAGATAAAAGTATTTGACGGAATGTTCTCATTTTCTGTGTCCAAAGAAATAAATCACAAAAGTGATGATAAATATCTAAGATCCATATTGGAATGTATTAAAATACATGATTGGGAGGAGTGGAAAATGACCATACAAACTGAGTTACTCTCCCCAAATAAAAATAATGTCTTTGGACCTATAGTCATAACGCCTGAGAAAATAAATCCAGTTGGGTACAAGTGGGTATTCGTGAAAAAGGTAAATAAGAAAAATGAAGTAACACGATATAAAGCCTGATTAGTTGCCCAAGGTTTTTCTCAGAGACCGATAATTTATTTTGAGGAAATGTATTCCTAGGTAATAGATGCAATTACGTTTAGACTTTTGATGAGCCTAGCGGCATCGAAAGATCTTGAAATGTATCTCATGGACGTTGTGACAACATATTATATAGATCATTGGATAATGATATATACATGATATAGAAGCACTGAAAAAAAGTCCAAGGAGATTTTTTCGGTCAAGTTACAACAATCACTTTACGGATTAAAGCAATACGAACGCATGTGGTATAATCGCTTAAGTGAATATCTTTTGAGAAAAAGATGTGTGAATAATGCGATATCTCCATGCGTTTTTATTAAGAAATCATCATCTGGCTTTGTGATCATTGTTGTATATGTAGATGAGCTGAACATAATTGGAACTGGAAAGTAGGTTGATGATGCACAAACTCATATGAAAGAAGAGTTCAAAACGAAAGATCTCAAAAAGATAAAGTTTTATCTTGGTTCTTCCAAATTAAGCATTTCCGAGAAGGAATATTTGTGCATCGATTTGATTCTACGGAAAGTATATTGAAACACTTTTATATGGAGAAAGTAACTCCTTTGTGTACTCCAATGGTAATAGCGCTCTCGATGTTGAGAGAGGTTCTTTTAGATCATGTGAAGATAACAAATAAATATTAGGTCCTGAAGTACCTTATATGAGTGTTGTCGGTGAAATTTTTATCTTGCAAATTATACTAGACTTGATATTGATTTTGCTACTAACTTACTTAAAATATATAGGTTTGATCATACTCGCATGCATTGGAACAGAATAAAGCACATATTCGGTTAACTTCAAGGTACTATTGAATTAGGGTTGATTTATTTTAGAAAATCCGAGTTGGTATGGTTGGATTTGCAGATGTAGGATACTTATCAAATCCTCATAAGGATCAATCGCAAACAGGCTATGTTTTTACAATTGGTGAAACTGCAATCTCTTGACGTTCCCAGAAACAAACTCTGGTTGTGATTTCTTCGGATCATGAGGAGACTATTGCGCTTCACGAAGCATGTCATAAATGTGTGTGGTTTAGGTCAATGAATCACCACATACAAGAAGCAAGTATAATAGCTAACAAGAAATAACCGACGAAAATATTGAAGATAATTCGGTTTGTATCGCTCAACTCAAAGAAGGCTATAAAAGCGATAGAACAAAACACATCTCTCTAAGATTTTTCTCTTATATACGAGAGCTCTAGAAAAATCAAGAAGTAGACATCGAGTATATACGGTCATGGGACAATATGGATGACTTGTTCATCGTGGCTCTTTCCACTACAACATTCTGAAAACATGTTTTTGATATCGGAATGCGGTATTTGTGAAAAAAAAAATATGTCCATTATTCTCAGGGGAAAATTATGTCAATGTATTATTTTTCCCTTGTTACAGTTTTTATCCCATCGAATTTTTCTATAGTTTGGTTTTTAACGAGACAGTACATAATACAAAATAGACAATCAAGGGAGAGTGTTAAAGATAATATAGATGATAATTATCTGTTTGATGAGATAATGTTTATCTTATCTTTTGTCTTATTCTCAAAATGGTCAAAATGAGAGTCTTATTTTCACTATAAATAGTGAATCTCTCTCCTTTTGTAACACACAAGAATAATAAGAAAAATAATCAACACATTAACTCTTCTCTCTTCTTTGATCTTTGTTCTCTTCTTCTTTATAAAAAAGATATTGTTAATAGAAACATATAGAAACAAGTATATTCTTTATCTAAAACACAACATTACTAAACTAATCCAACTTATATCCAAAATCATACATCTAACTCCAATAAAAATAGATAAATTTATAATAATAATTTATTTATTTTATAGATAGAAATTAGAGGATGACTCAAAACATATTAATAAAAATAATAAACTATTAACCAATTGTTTTTTTATTTCATTCTAAGAACAATATATATTAAGTTATACATAACTACTAAAATATATTTACATATGTAATACAATAACCAACCTAAATAAAATTAAAAAATAATCAAAATTTTAATATATTTATAATAAAAAAATATTATAGTTAAATTCAAAGAAATATATACAGTTTAACATACCTAAGCGATAATCAAATTGACATTTGACCCACAAATTAGCCAAACCGACTAAATATAACATATCCAAAATCATATGTTTAATTAAAATAATATAATATTATTAATATAAATTATAAATTAATTTATAATTGAAATTAATATGAAGCAATTATTATAATATATTTACTTTATAAATATTTATATTCGTGCACGAGCACAGAAAATTACCTAAACAATAGTAGTCAAAAATTAATATGAATCCCAATAAACCATCCTAATCAAGATAAAAAAAAAGGGCTCTATAAATATTAAAAAAAACATATTGTTAAAATTAATCAAAACTTTTACTAAAATTAAAATTTACAGATTTTTTAAAACAACGCGAATTAGCTTCTCATTAAATGTCTTAAATATCAATAGAATTTAGTTTCGGTTTAGTTTTAAATTTTGAAAACCAGTAAATATATATTTTTAATATAGTTCAGTTTGAATATTTTGTATCTCAAATACTCATGTTTAAAAATCAGAAAACGATTTTCAAAAGTTAGAAATTATATTGCAAACTGAAACTATACCAAAACTTTAAAATATATCCAAAACATCCGAAATTTTTTTAAATTCCTAAATGTCAATACCATATAGAAATATAAAAAAAATACAAAAACCATATAGCTGAAATATTAAAAATATATCCATTATACTCAAAATTTTGGAGTGTATCCAATTGATTTTTATGCCCAGCTCTGATGTTTGACCCGAAAGAGCAAAAGTTTGCTGGATGGAATTTATTATATAAACTCTAATCATCAATAAATTAATTGATCTTCAATAAATTGTTGGTCCAAAGTGTGGTCCCATCTTGCCTAACCCAATAAAGAATTTTACAATAAGAAATGGCAAAGAGCCTTAAGAATTCAATAAGTAAAAAATTTGATTGAAGATATGAATTACTAATTTACACAAGCATATAAAAGCAATAAAATTCATTAAAGAAAGGTAAGATCAAATAACAAAAGCATAGTTATTTTTTTAATTTTTCGATCAGACATAAACAAAGAACACATAATACAATGACAGACGTAGAAGTACCATAACCTAATGATTGATGTTTAAAAGCTTTTATACCATGTATGGGGTTTAATTCTTAACAGAGCTATTTCTATTTCTTGCATATTATTAGATACAAGCTTATCGGCAGTTTCTGAATGCTACAGGCAGAACCGTTCATTGTGATTGTATGTTGTAGAGAGATCATGTCCATCAAAAATGTTGTACATTCATAACCGTTTGTCGATCCGAATGATTCAGGAAGAGTTTCAACGTGAATTTTTTCATGAAGTTGTTCATCAGTATCATATATGTTGCTGGTAACCAATGAAGTAACCAATGTTTAAAAACATACAATAACAACAAGTTCGCACATAGTACTCTGAATTTTCTTTTTATTTTATTATCTATTAATTACGTACCTCCAGTTTGGTTATCCGAATCAATATTTATATTCTACTTAGTGAGTATATTTAGGGCTGAGCATTTTATTCGTTAAATTTGATTCGAATCGTTATTTGTTTCGATTCGATCCGTAAAATCCGGATATCCGTAAGTCGTCGAAGCAAAGCAAATACTAAAAGTTAATATCCGTTAGAAACGAAGCAAACCACAAATACTAAAAATTTTAAACCCGAATATCCGATTCGATTCGATATTATACAAATAGATGTATATCTAAAAATAAATATAGATTTTTATATGTATAATTTTACAAAATTATTATTTTAACATAAACTTTTATTAACTTTATTTAGAATTTCTTTATAAAATCTTTATAAAAGACAATTTTTAAAAGAAAAAGTGTGTTTATTAGAAAATTTGATTAATTTTAGAAATTTATGGAACATATAGTTCCATTAATTTTTATTATTCATTTGATATTATGTAAAAATATTTTTTTAAAAACAAATTTGTATATATTTTTCTAAATTTACTTGTATTAAACAAAGTAGATAAGATATCCGTAAATATCTGTAAATATTCGCAAATATCCAAAAGAAATCCGGATATCCGGAAGACCGGATATCCGTATTTCTCCGAAGCAAAGCAAATCAGAAAATTAGATATCCGTAAGATACGAAGCAAATCACAAATACTGGAAATCACTGAGTTATTCAATCCGTGCCCACCCCTAAGTATATTATTGTCAAAAGAACAACAACAAAAGTATAGTTGAAACTCATCAACTTGCTAATTACCAAACTTGTTACATCTGTTTCTGTTTTCCGATCCCAAGTGTCAACTTGCTGACTGTGTAGTTCAAGACCATCGATTTTATATTCAACGTCTGACTGAAAAGTAATTTTAACGAGAATATTTCAGCGATAATTTATTTTTTCACTCAGTTTAAATTACTTTTTACTAATAAAGTGAAATTAATTTTATCTCTTTAATTCTTGTTAGAGGTATATAGTTTCACTTTATTCCCTCACTATTTTGGAGTGAGAAACAAATTATGTTGAACTATCATTCATTTTTATTTTTATTACTCCACCTCTTTTCTTCCTATTACTTTAATTAAGTTACTCTCATTTACTCCAAAATTCACCAATCACACTCTTCGGCATTCTTTTTCTGATTAAAAAAAAACGAGAATCATTTGGGTTGGAGAACAGTTTATTTTCTAAAGAACTATTGTGCTTAAGAAAATACTCTTGTGTGATTAAAAAGGACTTAGGAACTAAGTCAAAGCATTTTTCGTTAAATTTGATTTGATTTGTTATTTGTTTTGTTTCGATTCAAAATTTTGGATATCCGCAAAGTTTTGGAGCAAAAAAAATACTAAAATTCGATAGTCGCTAAAAGCGGAACAAATCACAAATAATAAAATTTTAAAAAACAAATATCCATTCCACTAGGGCAGACTTATAAATACATTTATATACAGATTAAATATAGATTCTAAATGTATAAGTTTATATAATTATTATTTTAACAACTTCGACATTTTCTGAAGTTTTTTACTTTTTATTTTTTGACAATTTTAAAATTTACAAAACATATAGTTTTACTATTTTCTTATTTTTATTTATTTTATATATCATGTAAAAATATTTTTAAGAAAATAATTTTATTGATCTTTCTAGATTAATTGTATTAAAAAAAACACATGAAATATCATTAAATATTCGTAAATGTTCACAACTGTCTACATATTTTCGGATATCTGAAAAAGACACTTGTATTTTTTCCAAAGCAAAGAAAAACAAAAATTAAATTACTTGCGCGATAAATCACAAATACTGAAACTTTTGATAGTATTTACTCTTTGTCCACTCCTATTTGGAACAATGGAAATAATGTCTTACGAGCAATCTGCCCAAGCCCGATAAAGAACCACAGCCACATGTTTTCGAGTGCGTGTATACAGAGGAGGTATAGAGTAGCCTGATTCGAAACTACAGTACACAACGCACTGGGACAGGAACATGGACTGATGGAAGTGCTTGTCGATTAATTTCCCACTAGAAAAGTTGCGGCTTTTCTATTACGTTATGTATTTCAAGCTGCAATCCATTTTATTTGGCTGGTCAACCCACCAGCCTTGCCCAATACATTGACAAACAGGTTCGGAGTCTACTTCTTTCGGTTCGGAAATTAGGAGACGTTAGATAGGTAGGGGGCGATAGAAGCTTGGTTTGCTTCTCGATGAAGTGAACCGAAGTAAAGATCTTCTTTACACTCACTATCTCTATATTATTTTGTAACACACTCAATATCTCTATGTCATACTTCTAAAAAAAAAACAAAAACAGAGTTACACCTGATGTAACAATATTTCTTTGTTGAATTAAAGTTACATAAATATATATATGTGTATATATATTCATAAAACCTACTTTATTAGAAAATAAAGAACAACTAGTTCACAATTTTGTGAATCACGTATTGTGTATTTCAAAATTTTAATGATTTTTCGGCCATACAATTTTTAAAATAGCTTAGTGATATCAAAACAAACGAATTTCTTCATTAAAAATAAAATCAACAATACATTGCACTTCCTCTGTTACGAAGGATCTATATTTCATAAAATATATTCGTTCTTAAAAGATATTTGCTTTTCTTAAAAAATAACAATGATAAAATGTAAATTTAAATTTAAATAAAATTTATTGTGTATATGAATTTTTATTTGTTAAAACTTATGAAAAATAATTAATAATAAAATTAATACATTTATAACTAAATTTAATATATTTTATTAATATGTGCGAAAACTCTAAAATGTATATTTTTAAAACGGATGGAATATAAAAAAGAGTAATGGTACATGCTTCATCCATATATTTACAGAAGCTCACAGATTTGTATTTGGAAACCAAAAAACATCTAGATGCCATCATGCCAAGCCTATTCAATTGGTATTTATTTAAGAGAAAATTACTTGGAATGACTCTAATTTATCTTAGAATGACTAGAATGACTCATATTAAAATTTAAATACTAGACTCAAATGAGATACAATCAAATTTACAAATAAAACCCTTTTACTTAAAAACAAAAAAAAAACAAAAGGAAACCAATTAAAATAACTTAAAAACAAAAAAAAACAAAAGGAAACCAATTAAAATAGAAGTCAAGTGAAAAAAAAAAACAAAAGGGCACCCGTCGAGAGACTCATCTCCCCGTCACCCCCCCCCCCCCCCCCCCCCCCTCCGATTGATTCATCTTCTCCGTCGCAGCCCCCATCGATTTCATCTTCTCCGGTCACAGTCCCCCATCGATCTCTCTCCTCTGTCACAGTCCCCCATCGATTTCATCTCCTCCGTCACAGTCCCCTTCGATTTCGTCACCTCCTCCGTCGAAGCTCCGAGGGCTTCATCTCCTTCGTTTTTTAGTCGACGAAATTGAACCTGTAAGTGCTATCCCTATCCAATTCCAAGTTGTTTCTACACTTTTTTAACTAATATTGCTTGATTTCATGTTAGATTTCGAAAACCCTAAATCCCAATTTCAATATTCCTGTGATTTTGAAATCGATATACTGATTGTGAAAGATTGTTTGATTCTTGTTTTATTGATTGTGAAAGTTTGTAGATTGAAACTTTGTTGATCCTTGGATTCTACACTAAATCGATTTGGTTTTGTTTAGTACTGTTTTGATGTTATAAGTTTTTGAGATTATTACAAAGGAAGTTTATGAGATTATTACTGTTTTAATGTTTGACCACCAACTAACTAACTTGTCAAGTGCTTTATTTTTTAGGTATGGCTTCTTCTTCGGGTATGAGAAAATATCCTAAGTGTATGTATGAGGTTGAGAAAACCCCAATTCAAAATAGGAGCATGAACCATAGTTGTTTTCTATCCAACATTCAAGCGGTTGAAGAAGCTGTTGGGGAAGATGTTTGGAATGAGCTGAGGGAGTCCGCTATTGGAGTCATTGTGAAGCTGAAAGAGATGGAATATATTTGGTCTGCGAAAGTTGTTCACTATTTCCTTGCCAATCAATTGGCAATCGAGAGCACGCATGAGATTTGGTCTTTGATAGACTGTATGCCATTGCGGTTCTCGTTGTATGAGTTTGAAGAAATTACGGGTCTGAATTGTGATCCTTTCGACTAGCATGAGGTGTGGAATGTGGATCATCAAGAGTTTTGGTTGGAGATGAATGTTCCGACATCAGAAGGACCTACATTGAAAGAGTTACAAGCCATATTTCCAATTTGCAGAAACTGGTCTCGAGAGAAGCGACTGAGGATCGGTTTGTTGAGTCTGCTATCCATTGGCATATTTGGAATTTCAAGCAACAGCAGAATTCCTTTACATTGTGCTGTAAGGGTGATGGACAGTGCAGCTTTCCAGCGATATCCATGGGGTCGGATTGGATTTACGAGCCTTGTTGATTCTATCAAAGTAATCACCTATCAGGGAAAGAAGAGTTACACACTTCACGGCTGTGTTCATGTGCTATTAATATGGATTTATGAGTCTGTCCCTGGTATAGGAGAAAAATATGGGAATAGGATAGAGGGAGCTGATGTTCCTCTTTTGTCATGGCGGGGATCTCGTACCCGTATCAACTTCTCAGATTTCTGTGATCAAGAAAAGATAAAGTATCAGAAGGTATGAACATATGTTCTATTTCTTCCATTTAAATTTTACATGTCTTACTAATTTTGTATATCACTTTACAGGTTCGTGTGAGGCATATGATTATGAAGCCAATGGAGGATAGATATACGAAGTGGGTCCATAACGAAATCTTTACTGATCTGGACAACATGATAAAAGACATCCTCGATGGCCAGCTAAATGAGAAGTTTTGGGATGTAATGCCAACTCCCAAAGGCGAGAAGAGAAAATGTGGTGTTGCCGCATCTGCTGTTCCAAATGTGAGCCCTTCTACTAAGCGAAAGAAGGGCATAGAACCTGCATATGGAGGGGAAGCATCTGATATGGTATGGTAAAAATGTTCCTCATGTTAATAATAGAAACTTATTTTTTTTGTTTTGGCACTGACATGGTTCCCTTTTGCTCTACGCATATTGAAGCTCGCAGCTCACAATGTTGCTATACGTGGCTTAGTTGAGTCGATCTCCACCGTCACTGCAAAGATAGAGAGCATAGATGTTAGTATAGCTGAGAAAGTTAGTAAAACTTTAGAAAGTACCATACAAGATAAGGTGGATGCTAGAATGGGTGCAATTGAGAATGAGTTGATGAAGAAGATCGCAAGTTTGGAGGAAGATGTCAAATTTTTAAAAAATAAGACTGATGTAAACATTCCCCATGGTGTGGCCGACTACAACTCTGGAAATTCCAAGGTCTACGAGGATGATGATGCTTCTAGCAATGACTTAGTATGATCCATTTATCGCTTGTTATATTTTTATCTGTAAATTGTTACTAATTTTCGTTATTTATTATTTCAGTCATGGAAGATTCAGAAGAAGATCAGTTCACATGATGGTTTGCCAATACAATGTGTTGTTAAGAAGGAGAAGAAGGCAAACAAGACAACAGAGAAGGAGGAGCTTAAGACTAAGGAGGTACCACTGAAAAAAGTGAAGAAGGAGAAGAAAGATGAAGTGCCACTGAAAAAGGTGAAGAAGGAGAAAGCATTTGTCATCCCGCAGCTGAATGACGAATCTATTTCGACAAAAGATTGGGACGATCATCTGAAGTGGGAGAAAACTGAAAAGTGTAGGCAAGTGTTGGAAGAACTTGCTGGCAGTATAGAGGAGCCTGCACGTAGACGCAAACCCCAGTTGACAAAGACTCAAGTATGGCCGTACGTAGGAAATTCAACAGTGAAGCGTATAATCACCGGTGTCACTGTTTCGAAGAAGGCGTATGACCCATTAGCTAAAGTTGAGGGAGGAAAACTGCAGAAGGTTTTGGACTTCATTAAGCGAGATTTGTAAGTTTTCGCTCATCCATCTTATCTTTTTTTCGTAAGATATGGTCCTTGAATGGTCTGTTTTTCATTTTAGGGACCAAGACGAAATTAACTACGGAGACAATAGTGCTCAGTGGTACTTAAAGCTAATGGTACCAAGAGAAGTGTGGCCAACAAACAACTACGGCTGGCTCTGTGACTCAGTGAGTTTTTAATTTCTGATGTTGATACCACGAGTTTAATGTGGCTTACAAATTTTAAGCAATGAATTTTTTTTCAGCACATGGCTGCAGCAATGCTCATGTTTCACAGACGTTCCATGCAATCCACATCTCCATATTCCTCCTCTCAAATTGCATTTCTAGATCGGTGGTTCGTGAACTCATGGGTTAATGACTACAACAAAATGGACAAGGATACGATGAGAAAAGACTTGTCAGATATGTACAGCAAGGCTTTCAATGGAGAATACCCGGATCTGTTTGTGACGGGTAAAAAGTGGTTTATAGATGTTGACAGCTTGTTCCTCTGCCACCTTATTAACGGAAACCACTGGGTGGCTCTACACATTGAATTAAAGAAGACGATAATCCATGTGTATGATAGTATTCCGAGTGTGGTGGAGGATGAAGGGAAGCTGCGTGAGGAGTGAAGACCATTCATGAAAAGTATCCTACTAGTGCTTAACAAGATGTTGCCTCCTAAAGTGCGAAAGAAGACTGAGAAGCAGTTCACCTTACGTAGGCACAAGAATGTCCCACCAAACGAGGACCCAGGAGATTGTGGTGTGTACTCTTTGAAGTATATTGAATGTCTGGCTCTAGGAAGTACATTTGATGGCTTAAGTGATCAGATCATACCATCTCTACGAATGAAGTTGGCAGCCGACATCTTTGAAGAGGTGGCAGAGGTTTTATGATTTTTTTCGTAAGTGTAATAGTACGTTTAACTTGGATGGATGCATAACTTGGCAGGTATTTTTTTGGTGTCTATGTTGTTTCGATGAATGAAATTTGGATGGATGGATGTACAACTTGGCAGGTTGGATGATTTTCTTTGTTACTTTGATGTATAACTTAGCAGGTTCGATGAATGAAATTTGGATGGATGGATGTATAACTTGGCAGGTTGGATGATTTTCTTTGTTACTTTGATGTATAACTTGGCAGGTTCGATGAATGAAATTTGTTACTTTGTTTCCATGAATGAAAATTGACCAAAGCAGGTTCGATTAATGTAACATCAAAGAAAATTGACCAAAGCATGAAAGTAAATGAAATGTAACACCAAAGACAAATGACCAAATGTAAATGATAAATGCCTTCGAAAGCATGCAACTAGATCGAATACTCATTACTTAAGAGGGCATGTTTTAGAATTATGCCCCGTCTGGTAACAAATTCTACATGTGTGTTCCTTCCTTGGCCGCTTCTTCTCTGCAACTCTCTCCAAAATAGATTTATGTCTTGATTTTTTGGGTCTTCCAGGTGGTTGGCGGACATCAGGTGGTAAACATATTTTCTTTGAAACTTCTTCTGGAATCGTAACATCATCATCTTTGGGCATAATAGGACTGAAATATGCGTTATAAAGGTACTGCTTCCGATAGTAATGGTGACAAAGTGATATACGTGATATCTTTCTAGCTTCCGCAGCAGCTATAGCATGCACACATGGTACCTTCTCCAAATCAAATCTACGGCAAGAGCATGTCTTCTCAGTCATATTTACAACATGTAAAGATGAGACTCCTATCACTTGTGACTGATGGATGTCAATTGCTTGAACCTTTAAAAGCTTAGCAATATGTATACGGCCCTACAAATGGTAAAGTTTAGTATATATCGAACAGCTTCTCTACACCACAAGTAAAATAGATTTCTAGATTATAAATAGATTACCTCCAACAACTTCTCTACACCACGAGTCAGAGAGGTTTTCATCAAGTCAGCATCATGTTTTCTTGTTGCAAACCAACGTGTCATCATTAATCGGATTTCCTCTAGAAGGCGAACAATTGGAAAGGTTCTCACATCTGACAAAGCTTTGTTTATGGATTCGGCTATGTTACTTGTAAGGATGTTGTATCGTTACCTCTAAAATGAGCTCGTGCCCACTTATGTACATCAGCACGTTCCAAATATGCATGTAAAGCTGGATTTAACTCTTTGATCGTCTCGAAATCCTCTTGAAAGTCAGTTAACCTAAAAGCGTATGCAGCTTTTTTGACCAACCCAAACAGATCACGCCCTCTGTACCGTAACAAGATGTTTTTATATAAATGGTATGTGCAAATTCCCCTGCAAGCCAATGGATAAACCACTGCAATAGCCTTCTCTATTGATTTGTGTCTATCAGAAATTAACTCCAAGCCTTCATCATCAGGTATCACACTGCTAAGTTGGCGGAAAAACCATGTCTAGGATTCATCATTCTCTGTGTCAACAACAGCAAATGCGATTGGAAATATTTGAAAATTACCATCTTGTGCTGTTGCAATGAGAAGTGTTCCTTTGTATTTTCCTTGCAAGAAAGTACCATCAACCACCACAACCTTCCTCATATATGGAAAGCCAGTAATGCTAGCGCTGAAAGCAAGGAATAAGTACTTAAATCTATGGTTTGCATCAACTTCTAGCCGAGTTAAAGTCCCAGGATTTGCCATTCTAATCCTGTGAAGGTAAGCAGGTAATTCCTGGTATCCACTCTCCGATGAACCCAATACGAGATCTCTAGCAACCGTAAGTGTACGACGAGCTTTCCAATAATCCAACTACAATATACAATAAACATCAACCCATTAAATAGGAATTAAGGTTAGATAATATAGTATCTTTGATGCAAAATCTAATCCATTAACCTTGATTCTGAAGCTCAATTTCATAGCAGTAGCAACATGGCTTGGCAATATAGTCTTATCAACCCCACCAACATAGTCTTTGTACAAGAGTCCAAGAATTTTAGGAGTAGCTTGTCGGGAACGAGACGAACGCTCTGTTACGGAGCATGAATGTTCAGCTACATATACTCGTATTGTAAACTTTGTAGATTCACCTACTGGTGTAGCTCTAAGCTTCCAAGTACAACCTTCTAACCAACATTTTACACGTAACAACTCACGCGTAGATCTAACTACATTAAAATCGAACTTTTGGACAACTGAAAAAATCTTCAGACGTGTCTCCAATGCATCTTTTGATTCAAAATTCTGCCCCACCTTAAAGTTGAATGCGCCCAAGTCGAACATGTTCTGTGGTAAATGTGTCTTTAGAACAGTGTCGTAACTCATCTTTGTAGGAGACCCCTGATCCTCTTCTACTTGGTCTGGTGGAACCCCATATGACGTAAAGTTCTCGTCATCAGATGTTGCTCCATCAAAATCGTCACAGTAATCAAATCGATCACCCTCTTCATCTGTATCCTCATCATTTGCAGACACTTGGTCTTCGGTTTCTATGTTCTCTCTCGGATCTTTGCTAGCTTCTTCCATCTCGTTTTTCTTCACTTTAAATTCTACACACAGTCTAACATTCTCTACTTTGTGAAGACACAAAAATCCCTGAAACTGACTATCGTTTCTTACTTTCACAGGAGGTGTATCTATGTTTTCCTTGAACATATTACATTTAGGAAAAAGGTATGCTAGCTCCAACTCGTGTTCTGCGAAATCAACTCCGTAATCCTGATATATGATTTTCACAAAATCCTCATATCTAGTTTTTTCATTAGCTGTGAGTAATTTACTACCTTGCTCATTGTCCACTTCAAATAACCACTTTTTCCTTTCGAATTTCCACTTCCCACAGACGAGAATGATGTGATCCATGTTTCTCTAAGTAACAAAGATTGCAACAAGAGTTGAAACCACCATGAAAGGGAACAACTTGATAAGGAAGAAAAGATGGGGGAAGAGATGACGACAGTTACAAAAATAACGTGACCTAATTGTGGTCTTAATACACTAGAAACAAACCAAACTCGAAATTGTACTAAACCGGGTTTAATTCCGAAATAATTAAGTTTGGTTTACTAAAACCCAGAATTCAGTTTAAAAATCTGCCACCTCTTAATCTAAAAAGTCTGCTACCTCGTAAATAAGAAAGTCTACCGCATACATAAATCGGTTATGTAACTCTGCCATAATAAACTAAGTCAATCGTAAAAATCTATCATTTATAACAAATCTGTTGTCTCATTCGACAGAGATATTTCAAAAATCTGTTTTCTATACAAATCGGACAAATAACTCTATTATAGAAAGAAATCTGACATTCTAAAGAAAGTCTGCCACCACTATTATGCTAGATTATATTTTCTTATCAGATTTAGTAACGAGACTTAATGTTAGATAGATTTATTTTTCCAAAAATAAATCTGCCAACGACCTAATTTTAAGGGTATTTTAGTAATTTTTTTTCCTACAACTGTAGACAAGGGCAATTTTGACCAGAAAAATATTATAATAATTTTAAAAAAATATGAGTCATTCTAGTAATAAGACAATTAGTTAGAGTCATTCCAAAATTTTCCCCTTTATTTAAACACTAAACGGTGAACCAGAACTATGTAGATCTTCAACATCAAGCTTGATCCATAACTCAATATAATCAAGAGAAATTAGTTTTTATGAGCCAAAAAAACTATGAAGTTATCCCATTAATATAATTATTCTCCTAATTGTCTCATTAGTATAATATTTAAAATCAACAATACTAACCTTAGAAAATAGAATTACTTATATATTTAAAAATATTAAAAATAATTTAAATATTTAACTAATTAAGAAAATAAAAAATATATTCCCAAATCGATTAACTCTAATTATCTAATTTTTTTTTTTACTTTTTTGTTCAAAAATCGGATTTAAAGATAAGGAAACATAATATTTGCAAATATTTTCATAATTACTATTTCCTTAATTTTTGCAACTGTTCATACTTATCCGTAGAATCTGAATTCTAATATAGGTAGAAGACAGTTACAATGTTTGAAACTAAGTTCTACGACTAAGTAGATTATTGGTAGACTGCAGATTCTTAATTCTGCATACTTTAGAATGATAGGTAAAACGTAGATTGAGGATTCAAAATTTATTTGGATTACTTTATTTTAGCAGATTACGTTTTCTAAAACAAATATGACACATACAAAAACGAGGATTTCGAATTCTACTGTGTAGAACACAACATCTGCTATCCGTAGAACGTAAATTTAATTTTTAATTTAACAATTTTTTCAACCCTAAAAAAATACCAATACATTGGTATAAGTATTTCTTCAAAATTTTATATTTTTAGTTTTTTTTTCTGGTTTGCAAAACAATTTATTTTGATTTATTTCAAAAAATAGAAAGGGTATTAAAGGCAAAAAGAATACAAAATCGTTTTTATACTAATAGGGACAATCTTATGATTTTTTGGCTCAAAAAACAATTTCCAATAAACAATGGTCTTTAGTAATACACCTCTCATAAACATAAGGCAACGATAACATTATCAAAGCGTAAATTTTTTCTTCATTACCGAGTTGGAAAATCTCAGTGCATAGATTCGACCAATCGTTTTTCAAAATTTTCGGGGAAATAAAACTTGTCCCAGAAATTGCGGAGAAACCAGTATCACGGAGAAGGAACAATACATTGGGCGCACACCCCACTGTTGTATCTTCTTTAGAACAATTTTCGAAGAAACGAAGTTGATCTCTATTGATCACTCGAACTAAAAGGCATAGAAAACTACTAGAAAGAGGTGATGTAATCCCTATGCTGAAAGATTATGTATATTTATTACTATATGATAGTTATGGCGTGAGAATAGATCGTTTTCTCATTAAATCTTAAATATTCATGTTCATTTAAAATTGAGAAAATAGTTTTTATGAGCCAAAAAAACTATGAAGTTGTCTCATTAATATAATTATTCTCCTAATTGTCTCATTAGTATAATATTTTTAAAAATCACAATACTAACCTTAGAAAATAGAATTACTTATATATTTAAAAATATTAAAATAATTTAAATATTTAACTAATTAAGAAAATAAAAAATATATTCCCAAATCGATTAACTCTAATTATCTAATTTTTATTTTATTTTTTTGTTCAAAAATCGGATTTAAAGATAAGGAAACATAATATTTGCAAATATTTTCATAATTACTCTTTCCTTAATTTTTGCAACTGTTCATACTTGTTCGTAGAATCTGAATTCTAATATAGGTAGAAGACAATTACAATGTTTGAAACTAAGTTCTACGACTAAGTAGATTATTGGTAGACTGCAGATTGTTAATTCTGTATACTTTAGAATGGTAGGTAAAACGTAGATTGAGGATTCAAAATTTATTTGGATTACTTTATTTTAGCAGATTACGTTTTCTAAAACAAATATGACACATACAAAAACGAGGATTTCGAATTCTACTGTGTAGAACACAACATCTGCTATCCGTAGAACGTAAATTTAATTTTTAATTTAACAATTTTTTTCAACCCTAAAAAAATACCAATACATTGGTATAAGTATTTCTTCATTATTTTCTATTTTTAGTTTTTTTTTCTGGTTTGCAAAACAATTTATTTTGATTTATTTCGAAAAATAGAAAGGGTATTAAAGGCAAAAAGAGTACAAAATCGTTTTTATGCTAATGGGACAATCTTGTAATTTTTTTGGCTCAAAAAAACAATTTCACCTTTAAAATTTAATATATTTTAACTTTTTAATCAGCGACATCTTTATAAAGTTTGTGATGAAAACAAATTATGTACATGTAAAATATTTAGGACTCCTAACTAAATTTAGTGAGTATTTAATACTTTCTATAAAAATATATATATTCTACCTCTTAACTATCAAGATATGGAGGACATGGCTGGATCTGTCACACCGTTTGTTCCCTATGTTAACCATTATTGACATGATGGTTCTACTACTCTTTCTTTGCTGTAAACCATTATTATCTCAAAAATAAGTCTTTATCTTTGCAGGCTTTATCAATATAAACACTTTTATTTGTCATCAGATCTATTAGCTAGTACTTTTGGAATGACAAGTTTCCCCTCTTCAGAGAATGCCTGCTTGGTCTTTGTTTGTGTTAATTTATGTAGTCAACTTTCATTGGCTTCTTAGTCTTTTATTTATTGATCTTTCTGAAAGCTAAGCTTTTTTAATTCGGAAAATGTTAAGTTAAAATTGATTTAAGATTGCGTACATCAAAAGTTATAGTAGTATTTATTTCTCTGGCCGCAAGTTGTTAAAAGAAAAGTCTTAACGTTTTTTTTTTAACACCAGTCTAAAGGTTTCTTTTAGGAGGAATTGATGTAAGTTTATGTTTGTTACAAAATAATACCCATTACGACTCAAAAGACAATGATATGAAAAACTTATAAAATAGAACAACACACTTAAAACAAATGATATAAAAGTATATATGGATATAATTTTATATACAAAATATAAAAAAATTAAGGAATATTTAGTACTCCATATAACACAGATAATTTTTATAGAAATGAACGGTTTCCTTTAAGTCTTACTTAAATTCTATCGAAGAAACATAAAAGTTTGATTTAACATTTTTTTGCTTTCTTTATTTTAAGTAAAAAAAGGTAAAATGGAAATATTTCCTAAGCAAATGACCAGATTTAATTATTAACTAGATTTTGATCCGTCCTTTTCAAGGGCGAAACAAATTTTATAAATTTTTTAAAAATAAAGATATAAATTTGTATTTATGTTTTAATTTTATTTATAATTTAATTATTTTTTAGTTTTTTATGATAAATACGATACATGTTCGTAATAATGGTTTGATGATAATCTAATGATAGAGACATAGTGTATAAGACATATTGATCTTATTTGTATGATGATGATGTTTATAAGAGATCATAATCAACCAAATTAGAAGAAAAGAGTATTAAAGTCGTCAAATATCATTTGTACGGTTCAATGAAAGTTATTGTATAGTTAATTTAATTTACTTTACTTATAAGAAATTAGATGCTGATTTAATTCAAGTTGGCCGGTTTCATTTTTAAAAGAAACAAGATACATGTAATAATCAGATTACAGTGTATTAAACTAAATGGTCTATAAATTATGCATATTTCTAATAAATTTGAAAGAGTTCAAAAGTTAATAATAACTTTTATGGTAGATAATTTAGGACTCTCGTTTTATAGAGTAGATTAAACAATTTGCATTAAATTGAAGTCAAATGGTTATTAGCTATAAAAATTTATTTGTATTGGGTCCATTTTTCAACATTAAGTTGTTGGCAGGGGAGAAAAGAAAAAGTAATTAAGAGCGAACAAACAGAAACTCGGAT